>OX155962.1:28072476-28291652 GCA_944548615.1 Micropterix aruncella
TTTTGAGGGCTATTTAAAGATACAAGTATGGTTTATTCAATGTAAAATAATTAGAAAATCTCAATTATTGTGACGGTGAGATAAAGAAATAAAAGGTTTTGAAAAAAAATACTATGCTATACTAAAGAAGATGTGAATTTAATTTTGAGCAGAGTATATTTTTGTGATATATAATTTGTTGTCCATATATTAGTGTACAAAATCAACTCCAAGCGTATTTCTAGCAATAGAGCTAAGTTTGAGGCCCATTTACTTATACAAACATTCCAAATTAAAATATTTAAAAAAAATCTAAATATTACTCATATTTCATATGTGTTCCCAAATATTCCATGTGTTGCCAAATATATCATTTGTGTTGCCAAATATTTAATATGTGTTGCCAAATATTTCACTGATAGTTTCATCATCTCGATTTTTTTTGCGTGTTCACAATAATTTAACTGCTTGTCAGTTGGTAGGTCGGTAAAGTAAAAATTGACGGTAAACCAAAGTAATAAACTAAAAATAAATGAGAAATGGCAAGGTTAACATCCTATACTTGATAACCATTACACGATATTTTTTTTATCACAAGATTTAAATATACAAAACCTCGTATTAACTTCTTGTTTTTTAAAAAGAATAATCCTTTAAACTCCGATTAATGAAAACAAAATTGTCACTCTCTTTTCACCTAATATTGGCCCTCGTATTCCGTTTTTCAGCACATACACCGGGGTTTTCGCGGTCTAAAATTGTATTGGCATAGATATGACGATGGCCTAGTTGGTAATGCAAAAAATTAAACATATTTCCTAATTAGTGAAAACATTCAACTTCACTCCTGTAAAATCAAATACCAACTAAGTAATATAGGCAGCGAAAGTTATAATAAAATGACGTATCCATCGTATCATCTCAGTTTGTTACATGTATATAAAATCAATTATTAGGAATTATGGCTGTATAATCTGGTACCTTGTGATGTGTTATTTTGATTATTTTATGTAGTAGAGTAGTAAAATCCAAATAGAAATTATAATTACCTACTAATCTTACAAGTAGATTAAATAATAATAACTAAGCTTTGAATAAATAAGAGAAACCGTAAAGCTTAATTAAAAAAAAAAAAAAGATCTGTTCTCGTGTGTCTCACGGGGGTTATAATTTATGTCTTTCTTCATGCTTTGTTTCGGGTGGTATACAAGGGGTGTCAATAACAACGGGTGAACCTATCGCCCCAGGGAGTTATAACGACATCGAGCCAGGAACAAACAGGCAAACCTCCCTCCCTTACTACCAGATTTAGACGAATTTCTCCAGCAGTCTGGTCGCCTGCACGACCTACCTGATGTTAGCGGTAATATAGATCGAATTTGTCGTGGACCGTGGCGCCATTTGCCCGGGATCGAGTAGCCAACGGATCGTTACAAAGGGGACTGACAACAGGTCAACTACCCCAGCTGCTTACACTGAGAACAATATAACAATGTAATACACGAAAATACGCATGTTTCAACAAGGATTAAGTATATACCTCGGACTGACGTCCATATGTATGATTTACCATGCGCGTAACAGTGTTGGCGTGATGGTACTTGCCGTGTCGTAATGTTAAAACATGAAGTTATTTCATTACGTCGCGACCTTCGGATCTCGCTTCTAACGTGACAGCATGTAGTAGTATACGTTCAGTTATAGTCGGACACATGAATCATGTTCAAATTACAGTGTACTGTTACTTCTGCATTAACCGTAAGGAAAATGTTGATACATATAATCGAGTAACAGAGTTTCAACAAAATTCCTTGTAATTCAACAAAATTACCATTGAAACGTCGTTATTCCGTATAAAACCGTAATAATCAAATGGTAATGTAAGAGAATCAATCCAATATTTTGATTAGTGTAGGAAACGTACGTTTAACCTTAGTTCTTAACTACTCACGACTGGTCTTATAGCCGCAAGCAGAGTTAGCAGAGGCTTTTCCAGATTAGCCCCTCTTTGAGGAGGCTACCGGATGGCAGCTGAACCGTGCGTTTGGCCGACTACAAAAAGACAAACAGGCCATCAGGCCCAAGCTTCACGGGTCCGTTAGATCTCAGTCTTAATAAATCTCATGTGAGTTTTTAGTTTCACAGAAAATCAAGAAATGACCGTATTTTTTTTTGTCTTGTTGCCATTGGCATACAGTATAAGCTGCTTTACGTAGGTTTGTCGAATCGAAATCCTGCATTCCTCTATATTGCAATCCGCCCACGCAAATCGCATCTGAGCGATTCTACCCACGATCACGTTCATTATTTCAACACCCCTACAAAAGGCTTTCGGCGAAATCGTCCGGCGCGGTATCTTCTTAGCCCGTGGTGGAAACGGCCACGAGAACATTATCGGCACGAGAGGCGCTGGCAAGCCTTCAATTTTGGGCGAAACTCCGCAGTGCTGATCCTCTATGCACCCAGGGCGATTCCAGCCGTGGCGATTTACCCGATCTTATCCGCGGACCGTTAATTCGGCAGATTAACCACAGATAACGTTTGAGGGACAGGGGCGTGCAACGTTGTTGGATATTTAGGACGGATAATTTATTGACGGTGTTCTTTCAGCCGCTTGCATACTTTACTATATTTGACCTAATTATAATTAAAATCTGTTAAATTATATTCCAAAAACTAAATGATTTACAAATATATTTAAAATATTTTTTAATAATGTAAAAAAAAGAGAAAAGACATTGAGAAATCTTTTTGTTTGTTATGCATATGCTTTTATAAAATAAGGAATGGCTTATTCGACCACTGTTCAGACCCTTCTGTGGTAGTGTCTTGTTTATTTGGCCCTCAGAAACGAACTGATGCTGATATCCTGAGCTGGCCGGTGGTGCGTAATAAATACTCGCGGCTTTCCGGGAATTCGTGATGCACTGGGTGACGTGCATAGAGTACGTGTAGATTTACATTGAGTCAGTTATAGGCGTCAGTGCTGGCGCTGAGAACTGACTTACTGTTACACGCAGTTAGTCAGTCGTAGGTATATCTTTAGGTGTACACACATTATTGAAATCAGTCGGGAATATTGCGTCATTTCCACTAGTTAAAATTTTACATACGACGCGACGTCACCCTACAAGCGACTCACTAAAGGCCCTATTCCACGTGGACACCATGATGGCGCGACCAGTCGCCCCCAACAACAAAATGTATACAACTCTATGGAGGGTAACTCACCTGGTGTCCGCTTAGTTGCGCAACCGTTTTGGCGACGTGACCATCACGGACGAGTACACAGATTATTACTGGCAGGGCCACCATACTGGTCGCGCCACCATTAATTAGTATAGCGCTGTATGGCGGGTCACTCGCTCGGCCGCCAGTCGCGCTGCCAGTGCTCGTCTTTCGCATGCGTACACTGTTGTTTTCAATACGTTTGTTTAATTGCAGCGTACGCTACGATGGATAATTTCGATGCCACGATGGATAATTTGCCCATAGAATTCGTGATCGCACGTGAAAATTCTACAAGATGCTACTATCGATTTTGGTCTGAGGCATTTATTGTTGATATCTTATATATATCTGTGCCGTCTGTTAGTCGCGGATGTTTTCCGCCACTGCGAAGGTCCTTTGGGTTATGCTCTCGCCAACTTCTTTTGATTTTATTTGTGGTAATATCAATTTAATGCTTTGTATCCTAATTTGCTTAATTAATACTCGTTTCTTAAGCTTATGTAAAATTTGTTTTTTCAGTTCAATCTCAAGGGTATTTATTTATTTATTTAAATAAGTAATGCAAATATTAAAAATAACATTAAACAAATTCAGCGTAGGAATTATGCATAAAAATACTTACAAAATTGAACCAAAAGCAGAAAAATTAATACATCGCATAGTCTAGTGGCAACTTCACCTAACTAGGCCGGGAGCTGTTCTAAGGTAAACATTTATTTTTGAATGTGCTTGCAACAATACCGTTTTATAAAAATGGCATATATTACATGAATGCACAAAACAATAGAATTGCAAAACCATATTAAAAATGACTAAATACTTAAACTAAATAATTAAATTAAAGTTAAAGTTGTTGTTAAAATATTGACTCAGACTGTTCTTCCGCTTATTAATATAAAAAGGTGGGTATTCATTAGGTTCGCGTATCAACTCTGCTCCGCGCATCTGCAAGTGCTCAAATGGAGACGGTGCGCGCATCAACTTAAGAACAACGAGTGCTCCGTAGTTTTCATTCAAACGTTGAGCGAACATATCGTCGCCAGAATTATTTTTTAAATTTATCATCCACAGCACTGTATAATTTCAATACCCCTCGAATAGAGCTAGACATTTCTCTTTGGCCCGCTCCATAGCGATGGATTCGCTTTTACTAAACGCCGAACGTGACGCGCGAGACGTACCAACCAACATATTACTTTGCTCGCGTCCATGAACGCACTGCCCACTTTGTGTTCGCAGCATTTACCGCCACCGCGTGGAGCACTCGCCGCGGGGCGTGCAACATTGCACGCTCCAGGAACACTACTGGAGCAGTTGCAGGTGCGCGGAGCAGATTTGATACGCGAACCTAATGGATACCCACCTTAAGGCCCTTGTGTTCAGGGTCGGCCATACTCACGGGTCAACACCCATCCGGCGGCCTCCACGTAGAAGTGCGAGCCAGGGTAGGACTCTGGCCTTCGGGCCAGTTTCCCCTAGTTGTCAACCTTCAGGCGCTCCGGAGCAGAGTTGATGCGCGTACCTAATGGATACCCACCTGAAGATAGTAGCTACTGGTGTTACTTCCGCCAGTCCCCGATCTCAGGAATTCCCGGGAAGCAAATCGTTACCGATCCCGGGAAATTTCCGTCGGCATTCCCTGAAATTCGGGTAATAGGATATGCAACATTTTATTTCGAACAAAATTTTTATTTCACATGCACTACTTGTCAGAAGATTTTTATAATATAAAAAAGTGGCAATAACAGCCAATATGTAACATTATTATATATTGGGTGTTTACGAAGGAAAGTATTTTAAGTAGGAAAGTTTACGAAGGAAAGTATGGGTATATAAAACTTTCGTATGTGTTATATGTGCACTAGTTAACGCATAATAAAGAATTGAAAAAACGTACTATGGCATTGAGCAATCTAATCAATGCTATATTAATCATATATGATATATGGAACGGCGGCGTAAATACTTTTTTTTCAAAATTCCTGATTATCGGGAATGATCGGGAAAAATGCTATTTTTCGATCGATCGATCGAAAGAACCCGGGATCGAAAAATACCCGGGAATCGACAAACCCTAGTAGCTACCAACCGTACCGCCACTGCCCGCTCGCGCTCGTATCTACATACAATACATACGTTTCACGAGGCGTCCTCCCGAGCCTTGGAAAGCGCCGAAGGCGTCCTGTTCGCAGTCCACAGCATATTTAATGAGCCCGCACTCGATAACGCCTTTTGAATGCATTCCGTCAAGGATAGCGCATTTCGCCACACTAACGACGTTTTACCTACCCGATAATATACAGCTATATATATAATATAAAGATAGTATACACCGGATAATATCATCAATGTGTACATTTAAAAGAAAAAAAACAACAAAAATGAATAAAACTCAAAAGTTTGGACAAATGTGTTGAATGCAAATTCGGAGTGTATTTCAATGCCTAAATGTTTCTCAATTAGAGAGATTATATTATGCAAAGGGATGAGCTTGGTTTTTGAGATGGTTGGATAAAGGGTGATCGTTCACTTGTAACAAAGTGACAAACTTACTTAACACAGACTTAAGTTGTGCACATCCAGACATATATATATATATATATATATATATATATATATATATATATATATATATATATATATATATATATATATATATATATATATATATATATATATATATATATATATATATATATATATATATATATATATATATATATATATATATATATATATATATATATATATATATATAATTTAAACATAAGCGTATTCCAATCCAATCCGGGAAATCCTTCGCTGCCATGTGAGTAACTTTTATTATTTTTATTTCTACATCATTATCCTCTAAACTCTAAACGAATTTTTTCAAAATATTTTTCTCAAAATATTTTTCAATTATAAAATTTAATGCGATGTTGTTACCAGTAACGCATAAATACTCTTTTAATTAACGTAAAGGCTAAAGTATAAACTTCTCAATCCAGAATGAAGATTCAAGTGTTTTATTTAATAAAAATTAGCATATCTCGCTATTTTATTTTAATATAATGGCTGGCTGATAACAATCACAGTCTCCTTTTATCATCTTTTAAAATAAAAGATACATTCGAAATTTTCTAATATGTCGAAGTGTCATTCTATACTTCAAAAACGGTATTCTCCTGTTTAACCAATTTAATTTCTTCATTGTTTATCGCATATATTCTACTCTATTGGAGATATTTTATTTTGCAAAGGGATGAGCTTGGTTTTTTACATGAGCACCAAGAAGTCCATAGTACCTAGGTATTATCAATAATAATTCATCTATCATGTATATATTTAACATTGGGAAGCATCTACCAAGACAAATAAAACAGCTCTATTGAATGGGAATGGTTTTTGAAATATTAAAGTAACGTATTTTATGTCGCATTTACTCTTTCTTCACATTCAGAACATGTGTCTAGTTAAACGCCTCAATACCAGATACAAATAGTTATTTACATTAGGCAAGGCGGCTTTCAAAAACCGGCGATGAGTTATGACCGAAGTTGCTTTGAGCTTTTACATTCCATACATAGATAAGATAATGGGAGCCTACGTTAAAGTAAGATATAGTTGAAATTTGAAATGCAAAATCTGGCCAGCATTCCGAGGATAAAATTGTAATGTGGTTCTTTTCACAGTCCAGTCAATTTTACCAAATATGAAATTGAAGACCATTGCGGTTTTTCAAATAGTTTATTAATAATAACAAATTTCCTTTCCACCCTCGAACGAACTAGTCCCAGATGTGTTACAGAAACAAATAAGCAAAAATTTAAGGTTTTGCCATTCGGTTCCTGTTATTTTTGTAAGCAAAATCAATATGTTATAGTAATTAATCCTTAAAGAAATAAATAAATAAATACGTTTATTTGCAGCAATACAGTAATGAATTATACATACAAATAAATAATCAAAATGACGTCCAAAAATAACAAAGACTACGTAATAGAAGTATAATATAGCTGTTCCAAAAAGAAAGGTCATCAAAACAACAACAAAAAAACGGTTGTGTCATCCCAAAGCTATCCCGGCAAACAGACAACCCACCCCTATTTTTAGTACTTTTCGTGGTATTAAAATTTTATTTTTCCAATAGTGTAGTAGTATTTCCTTAAATTTGAAGGAATTTAAATATTATTTGTGTCGATTCTATACGAGATATTTCAACCAAACGTGATTCCGGTCTAACATGGCATCGGTGTGCCGATTTTCAAGTCTCTAAGTGCAATATTCGAGATTGAAGTATGACTTGCGCGCCCTCTGGTGGACCGATTTCAACCACAATCTTTTCAACTCTAGCCATGACCAAATGATGTTTGCATGTCAAATTTTAGCTCAATCAACTGAAGCATTTAGGCGCTATTCTGGAGAAATACAGACACTCAGTCACACAGAAGTGTCGGGAAAGTAATACCTAGTAATATTTTCAGAACACTCCTATGGTTAGGCCCCCTTTAATTACACTACATTACACTAAGAATGTCTAAGAATACATATAATACATATACATATACATATACATATTATGTAGATAGGTAGGTACTAAAGAGACATGTTAATGCATTTATTTTGTTTTATTTTATCAAAAGTATTCAGCATAACGATATTAAAATATTAACATAATATCTAAGGGTTTATACCAGGTAGTCACGTCATGCATCAATCAATTACGTCTAATTAATGTTAATCCGTGGCATAAACTACAAAATTAGGCATTTATGGCAAATATTTAAAAAAAATATTACCATTTTTCCTGCGGTTTACGATTCCCTCCCAGCCAGAGATGCGATGCTTGATCGTCTAGGGAGCCCCTAACGATAGCTAAGCCAATGACGTTTTAAATTATTTGCAATATGATAAGAAATACGAAATATGCTACATAATTGCTACCAGCGACCTATACATTCATTGCCCCAAGGTTTTTCAATGCTCTTCCTGGCGACATAAAATCAGCACAAAATAAGACCTACTTTAAAAGGCTGCTTAGAAACTGGCTTCTAAAAGAGGTAAGACAAGGAATTTTAAAAATACTGGACATTATAATCTAACCCGGACATTTGAATATTTTGAATCTTATATTGTATTATTTTATTATTATTATTTTATTTATTATTATTATTATTATTCTTTTGTTTTAACGTATATTAAGAGATAATTTGTTTTAGTTTTAACACTATTTTATCTTAGTTATAAGTAAAATGCAGGACTCTTTTGTTTAAATTCTTATTCTAATTTTTACTATTTTAAATTGTTTTGTTTTTTTTTTGTTTTTATGATTTGAATTTATTTGCTGTCATTTTAATTTTCCACTTCTAACTTTAATTTAATTATTTAATTTAATCAAGTATTCAGTCATTTTTAATATTGTTTTGCAATTCCATTTTGTGCATACAAGGAATATATGCCACTCTTATAAACACGGTATTTGTGCAAGCACACTAAAAAAATATAACGTTTACCTTAGAACAGGTCCCGGCCTAGTTAGGTGACGTTGCCACTAGACTGTGCATTGTATTCTTTTTTCTGCTTTTGATTCAATTTTGAAAGTATTCCTAAGCTGAAATTGTTTACTTTTTAATTATTTGCATTACTTATATAAATAAATAAATAAATACAAAGAAAGCACACAAAAAAAAATTTAGAAGTAGGTTCGCTATGTGTGTGTATGTGGTGTTGGTTTATGGGTTTTAGCGTCTGTTTGTTTTATGGAGAGCGTACTCGTATGTGTAGGGTGTATGTGCATGTGAGTGCGTGTGGGAATGCGGGATGATAATCCAATCTGATCTCCAGCTTTTAAGTACCTTCTTAACAAAAAACCGACTACTGTCGTTGTTAAATATATCGATTTCTATAAAACCTACTATGTAGGCATGCATAGCATGTGGCAACAACGAATTGATACCATAGTTTGGGTTGCACCTTGATTGGTACGTGAAAACTACTCGGGAGATATGGAGTGTCCAGCCCAGAATAAACTGATATGCTTGTCAGCCCTTCAATGCCTTTAACACGTAGTCTGTCTGTAACCATAGCGTTGCAGTCATTCAGCGTATGACAAGCCGAAGGAAAATGAGCGGAAACTTAGGTGACGTATGAACCGCTTTTGAATAAGCTTAGTTCTTAGATTGTATGTGGCAATCTTCAGCTTGTATGTAACTTAGCCACTATTATTCGTTAGCATTTCCTTATCTGTTCTTAAAGCTGTATAAAGGTTTTGATTTTAACGTTTCACCCAATCGTTTCCATACTATCGCCGAATAGTAACAGGAACTGCCTTGAAAACTATTCCTTTTGTGTTTCAGGATATACGTTGGTTGTTCTTGTGCTCGCGTAAGATAAGATTGGCGATTACGGGACCAAGTCATGAGAGAATATAAGTATTGAGAGAACAAAGCACCATTTTAAGAACATATGTTGCAAGGTGGGGCAGTCTTTTTCTCAACATAGCCACTCTGATAACGTATGGTTCCACATGTTGACCGGCTGGCATATCAAACTAAACCTAGCACATAATCGCAAAACAGCATTATAAAATATTTAAAAACGGATCTTGACTTGAAAAATTCTATTCGCTCGTTGCAATGGTGGCCAGTCGGACTTTTTTGGGTCACAAAATAACATCAGATTTGAATCGCCAATACCTACGAGACGAACAATACGTGGGCAATGAATGAGTCAGTCTACATCGATATATATAGTAGCGCAATTTTTTATACGAGTAACAAGCTGCCACCAAACTTGAAAAATATCCAAAATTACGTTGAATTCAGAAAACGAACGAAAGAATATTTAATTTTGTTATCTAAATATTTGTACAATTTGAGTGAGTTTTAACCTTTTGGGTACATTTGACGACGGATACTCGTCATTTAAGTATGATTTTATTTGTTTGGATTACATAGGATATATAAAGTGTGTACGTGTTTGTTGCGCAAGACAAGTAGTTTATCTGTGACGTCATCACTCGGGTCTAGACGCATGCGCCTGATAGTCATGAATTAGGGGTCCGGCAAACTAGTCCTATGTACGCCACGTATGCAATGCATGATGACATCTGGCCTATGAATTTACATGAAAGCAGACACACCTATCCCACGCAACGTTGCGTGGGATAGGTGTGTCTGTTTCATGTAAATTCAAGGGTCAGATGTCATAATTCGTTGCGTACGTCCGATCGGTGTGACGGACCCCTTAAAATATTAGGTTTGTGTAAAAATTACAAAGTTAAAATATTAAGTTTGTGTAAAAATTACCAATTGTGTAAAATTACGAACATTGTGTAAAATATTAAGTTAAAGTAGGGTGGGGGGGGGTTGGTTTGCGAGGAAAGAGAGGTATGGGAGAAGGAGGTGAGGAGGTGGGATTCGGGGGTTGGGGGGAGCGGTGGAGGGTGGGGGGTTTGATTGGAGGGGGGGGGGGGGGGTTGCGGGGGGAAATGTTGAGGGGGGGGGGGGGGGAGTATAATCAAATATTAACGCCGTCTGTTAGCGCTTAGCCGAGGTATTTCGGTGACACAACTGATTTTTTAAATTATTTGAACTACCCCCCCCTGCTAAGTATAATTTACGTCATACTACGAAAATCATGAATGAATTTGTCACTTTAACGAATGACCAATAGTCAACAGAAACCGTTACCGATCGGTATCCGTCTCTTTTAGAAAACGGGCCTAAGTCCAGCATCACTTGTGGCGGTGGTTAACTGAAAGTTAACTGTCTACTTAAACGCGGCTGGGCTTAGCAATGGCCGGACACATTTGCTGCGACAGGCCTTTCACGTGCCTCTCGCAATTTGATTTCAACGCTTTTACCTCCTAGTATATTATTTTAATAATATACTTTTTAAATACACCAGTCACATTAGAGTATATACAAAAAACAAAAAGAATCAAAATGTACAAAAATCAACTGACAGCCCTTAAGTGTGTATTCTCATTTCGTTCAAGGCGATGATGATAAATAGATTGCTCAACTTCATAGTACGATTTGGCAACCTATCTAACACGGCGAAATGTAGTTGGCGCTGATAGCATCGTCCGGCAAAACTAATAGCAGTTTATTTGGCCATCTATAATAACATTGATAATAGGCCCGATTGCGTTTCTTCGTGATCTAAAATAGGACCTAGTTCAACCGAACGAGACAGAGCAATACGTTAGAACGGAATATGAAATGAACTATCGACGATTTTCGCGCAACAAAACTACCTTTCGAACTTACAGACAGCCAAATAAGTTTGAACACATCTCGTGCGGTGTTAGATTTAGCTGCATTATCTTAGGTGGGTAGGTTTAATGCGGAAAAGTGACATCCGTTCAGTTCACATTCCGCTCAGACGTACTGCTCTGTCTCGTTCACATGAACTAATTTATGATTTTAGTTCAAGAGAAACGCAATCGAGCCCAATGAATGGTGTTTTATAAAGGACTGATTGATTATAAAAATTAAATAATTTAATCAAGGATAATAATATTAACATTTAAATATTAGTGCAGTGTATCTCATTTTCGTATAGACTGATTAAACATGTCACATAAGTATAAACACTTCATAGTAGGGTTGGTTGTAAGAGACTGTTTATGATAATAAATATCCGGAGAATGTGAAATTTCACAACAAAGAGTAAAAACAAACAAACAAAACAAAGGATTCTAGCCCTAGCAGCCGCGACAACACTGAAATAAATTTAAAAAAACGTCCATAATCTGAGCTAAACGACAACATTAGGACCTGATAAGCTGTTTGAGGAAGTCCCAATACGGACCCATGAAAGGATTACCACAATGTTAGTTGAATAGCACAGTCTTATTTATTTATTTTTTTAATTATCTCATAAGCAAATTAACATAACAGTTTATACCAATCCGTTGATATGCAATATAAACATCAATATAAAAAAAATAGAATTCTTACAAGTACATACACAACATGTTCAAATAAGCATTAAATACAAATACAGGCTACAAAAATAGAAAACATTACAAACTTACAGTACATAAAGAATGAAAACAATGTATCTTATTCTGACATAAACAAGTAGCGCAATGCCCACACCTTGAAGAGATGCGGGCTCGCTGTAAAAATATCTGGGTCTCTGGTCTGACGCTGTCGAACATAGCGCATTTATGAGCTGCAAAGCTCGGGTAAGCAGACTCCATCGACTTAGGTTGGTGCGCGAGGACGGCTCCGCAAATAGATTATGAGTGCGAGCACGATTATAATTGTCCGGAACAAAGAGACAAACCTTCCCTAGCATGCTGGGATTATCAACTTTTACCCGGATCAGCTTGAAAACATAGGCCATGGCGAGCATTTCTCTACGCAATTTAAGAGAGTTATAGCCCACCATGCGTAGTAAAAACCTAGTAGGGTATAAGTACGGATAATATCCGTATTGCTTGAAATATATAAAGCTTAAGAAATATTTTAGTTTTTTTTCCAACATAGTGATAATAATGATCCTGATGTGGATTCCATATAACTGCATTCGTTTCCAATCTACTTCTCACAATTGACTTATGTGTCTTTTTGGACAGTCAATATGGCAACAAAAAGAAACCGAATACGGGCCAATGTCGCATTTTACTGCTATCACTGTTTGCTTTGATCAATTAAAATATTAATTAACCTTTCGAGTAGCGGTATAGTTTCATGGCAGACCGCGGCAATTTATTGGAATTTCTTGCAATATCGCCGCGCTCGACAAAAAGTAATGTAACTTTGGAACAACTATAGCAATCATAAAAAATCGGTTGTGTCACCCCAAGACTTTCCTGACTAGTATCCGGGGAGGTGCGAAAAAACAGCGACATTTTTTACTCTAGTACCCCAAATTTGTATGGCAGGTACCCCAAACGTTGGTCGTAAGTACCCCAAAAACTAATAGGTTCTTCCGATGGTTAACAGAAGCTTCTATGCCAAATTTTAACTTAGACAGATTAAGCGTCTGGGCGCTATCGCGGAAACAATTTTTTCGCCGGGAATCCCAAATTTGTATGGGAGGTACCACAACCGTAGGGCGTAGGGACTCCAAAAACTAATGGGTTCCTCCGACGGTTAACAGAAGCTTATATACCAAATTTCAGCTCAATCCGATTAAGCGTCTGGGCGCTATCGTGGAAGAATACATACATACAGACAGACATACAGACATACAGACATACATACAGACAGAGATCGGTCTGGAAATAGTCTCAATCGTCTCAGGGAGTCTCAAAATATATATATTCCCATCTTCATCTCAAATTTTTTTTTTAGCGCGATCACAATACTTTCCTTTCCGATAGGTCGTCAGGAAAGTAAAAGAAAAATTGTGCAATGATCGCATTGAAATTTCGTATATTGAATATTGAAATGTCATTTTTAAAACAATTAGATAATTATGTATAAATATGAGAATGTCGAAAAAGTGAAAAAAACTCGACATTTCTAACTTGTACTTGTCTTACGGAAAAATACGGAAGCCTATTTAGAAATTGTAAATACTATCGTGATCTTGATTAGATTCTCTATCAAAAATAATATTATTATGTTGTTTTGCTTATTTACATACAAAAATATTTAGATATTAGCTCATAAAACCAATAAAAAATTTGATAATTTCTCGAAAAAGAAAATGATGATGTTTGACAATGTAATTTTACCAGAAATATCCACGAAATGACGCGCAAAATTATTCCAGCAGTCGTCTGTGTATCTATGGTAATATTAAGCGGCCTATTACAAAATAGCGTAGGTATTCTTTTAAAATGAGTTTAAAAAATGAACGCATTTTTTTTGGATGTAACTATAAAAGATAGGATAAATAAATAAAAAAATAAATAAATAACTATTCAACCCTGGGAGAAAACCGCGGCACTGAGCGCTCTTCTCTTGCGCAAGCAAATATATACACAATTTCTAATTGTTTTTTGCAGTGTTTTCTCCTTTCTAATGACAATAATTTATATTATGTCGTATTGCTAAAAGAGTGAACTTTAATATAGTATAAGTATTATATAAGAATCTTATTTTATTTCTGAGAAAATTAGAATGATACAGGAAGTTTTTTTTAAAATTTTGTGTAATTGTAAGTAATGTATACCTTGGATATGTGGTCAAAAAACGAAAAAATAAGGCCGCTATGGTCAACAAGAATACATGACGGACATAAAAAAAAATAGTATACGGTTTTCGTTGTAGTGATATTACTGTATTAAGGAGCTCAAAGTTTGCCTTCCGAGCGTTTTACGAATAACGACTTTCGGAAAATGGGCTGAATAAGTAAATAATATTCGTTATATCTAAAATTAAAGGCCGCTATGGTCAACATCAAGAAATGGTCCAGGTAATTCAGTAATTAAAGTTTGTAGAAATCTCTTCATTTCTTGGAATTAGAACGCCAAAAATCCACTTTTCTTGCCTTTCTGGAAAAAATATGTGATAGGGCTCTTAAGATATTTGGTATGAATTTTAGGAAGCGTTCGAATTAGAAAATAATATTACTGTACGCTCCGGGAGCAAGCCGCCAATATTGGTCGTTACGTAGTCAACGGTGTTCTGATGTGCAACCAAATTGTCGTTACGTAGCCGAAGGGTTAATTAAGCCTTTTAAAGATAAAGGTCAATAGAAAACCTTGGTTATTAAAAGAAGGTTTTAAAACGTGAGATTGACAATGAAAAGTGTACTTTGTATCATTAAATTGAAAGTGAAAACGTTATTACTTAGTCATAACATTGATAGGCTGGGTAAACCACAATGTTGCCTTCGTCGTACCTTATAATTATAAACGAAACTGGATGTCTTTTAAAAGAAATTAGGGAGTGATTCGATTGATAGATTAAAATGGCCGTCCGATTTTCGTCGACGATTCTTTCCAGGTTCCAAGTTTATACACTCAAAACATCAAAAAACTAAAATGCCGATATAATTATTGCCTCTCGACATGTAGCGATAGGTTTCGTGCAGCTTGGGCCATAAGATCCACTGTGTTCTAGGGTCGGCCCAACTCACGATTCAGCTCCTATTCAGTAGGCTCCTCGTGTGGAAGACTACCCAGGGAAGGACTCTCGCGTCTCAGGCCTCACGGCTGGTAGATCGGTTCCCCTGGTGCCCTCCGGCGCTACTGGACGGTTTGCGCACCGTTCGACGTCAGCCAATCGGTTGTGCACTCTGAAAAATTACTGAAGGTTTGTGGAGACTATGGAAATATACATACTATGGCCTCCTAAGCAGCGGGGGTGGATGTTGACTTGTTGTCGTGCCACTCTTGAAACGACCTTTGGGCCATCCGATCCCGAGTGGCATTTGGGTCAAAGTACGGCCAGGTCCACGATAAATTTATATTGAATTACCGCTGTAATACAACAATACAGGTAGAGGCCGCGCCAGAGACTTCGGTCCCGTAACCAGCCGGGAGGACGGAGGTATCCTGATAATTAAATCCTGATGAAGATATCCTGCCAAAGCTGGTAGCCAGGGGGTGAGGTGGCCAACTGGGGTACCTTCCTAGTGTCTCGCCGTAAGACGTTGGAGTCGTGGCGTGGCTTTGCTGGTCGGTAGATTTGTATCGCCTTTAATTCTTCTGCGCTTACCCCCACTGGAGACAGAACGTTCATTATCGTTAAAACTTCCTGGGGTTACAGGTTCGCCAACTGTAGTCGACATCTTGAAATGCATCTCGACATTCAGCATATATACGCAATGATTTTTCGGCGCGTACGAGGTGTCACATATAGATCGACGAAATATGGGCGTATAATACCTTTCACGTATTCAATTTGTGGGTCATATACATTCAACCGGCTCAAGTTATAATAATCGACCTGTAAAAGTGGTGATAATAGCGGTGGTGAGAGACAGCAGCTGGCAGCACGCTCTCTCTGTCTCCCACTCGATGCGCTGTGAAAACGCTCACAGCTATGGAAAATTACGGAATGGAATGCTGACGAGCTGAGCGCCAATATTCTGGTACCCGCACGCCTGCGCATGCGCCTCCTCGGCACATTCTGCGCCGGCGCGATTATAGCCATTCAAATGACTTCTTTTTGAAATCGCACGAGCGAGTTGGTTGGGATAATAAGCGACACTCATGTTCAGATATCTCTATCTGCGCAACGTCTGTTTATCTTGTGATTTATTACTAACTAAAGGCGCCCGGGCTTCCGCCTGCGAGGGGTACAATAAATCGTCTATCTGATGTTAAACTATCCTAAGCACCAAAATGGACATAAAAAAAAACTATTTCTTTTAACCTTTCGGAAGCCAGTCATACCACGCAAATTTTCGAAGCCCTTGAAAAATTGTTTGTGTGTAGCAGGTGAAGAAGAATTGAAGAAGGTGTGTGCAAGCTTACTAATATAAACCCGTGGCTTATTTTATGACAGGCTTCAATGACAGACTTTTACCGCAGTCACCAGACAGTAGCTTCTCTTAGAACAAAATTGTAATCGAAGCGAATACGTCACGAGTCGTAAGGGCTTGGGTATGGACACCAGATGGCGGCTATTTGGCCCCAAACGTTCGAAATGTCGCCGGCCTTACCTAGCCAAAGCTGTTCGTACCCCTCAGCTTACATTCCTCGCACCCTCTACCCGCAATGCCCTGTAGCTCGAGAGTAAAGCTACTGTTTAGTATACTGTGCCGCAGTGGAGGGAAAAATTGACCCATACTTGCATAAATACGGTTATAATACGGATAATACAAAAAACGCTGATCGGCGGGCGTGGCCACCCAGGTGTTAAAGGAGGATGGACAAAAATGTATGGGACGCGTCCCCAGCACCAATAACGACCAGACATACGTCGTAGAAAAGCTGTTTTCATAAATGTCATTTATTACTATGGAGACCAGCCTCATTTCTTGTAGGAAAAAGTTAAAGCTAAAGCAAAACCGGTGTCGTTATATATATGGAAAATCGACGCTTATCATCGGTCGGGTATTCGGGAGCCACACCAAGCCGCCATGTTTCACGTCGTCATACCTTTTTTTGCGAAAACAAACCAACAATTGTGATGGATTATGGTTGCATTATCAGTTTTAATAAACAGGGTGTCCCACAAGTCTACGTCAAGATGGAAATGGGAGATATGGCATATCCCACTAGTTATCAGAAAAATATAAAAAAAATCTAACACACAGTTTTAAAATTATAGGCAAAAAAAAACGAGAAAATCAACACCCTGTGATGGTGTTTTAACTCCCGATACTCAATCAGTAGTTGGACAAAAAGTGACATTTTCTTCCAAGCTGGAGCAGTTAGCTTTACATTTTAGGCAATAATTTACAGAAGCACTATTCAGGATTACATAATAAAATTGAAAAAAAAACTAAAAATTTGTAGTAAAGGGAGTTAAAACACCATCACAGGTGTGGATTTTGTCGTTTTTTCGCCTTTAAATTTTAAAATCTATAACTTAGATTGTTTTTATATTTTTCTGATAACTAGTATGACTTGCCCAAGAAAGCCCGTTTTTTCTTGTTTTGGCAATTTAGGTTTGACAGTTGAGATCCTTTTTTTTAAAAGAGTATTAATGTTGCTATAAAAATAGGTAATCGATATTGAAGATAATTCTAATCAATGAGAATCAGTTAGTGATAAATTATTTAAATAGTTTAATTTCATTTCATTTATTCAAGAACATAAGAACTATTCAAACGCAATGAATCTGCGTTACTCCTAATTAGGCAGGCAAAGAGCTAGAATTAGAATTGTTCTTGAACTGTAATCATATCGACATTCTATGTACATCAGAATCATGGCTCAAAAGCCATCAGATCATTTTCAGTTCCAATAACCATCAGATTGCCAGCTCATTTAACAGAGTTCGGTTGATACGTGGTGGCTCTTTAATAATTATTAAGAAATGCTTGAAATTTAAAGAAAGACGTGATATTGTGAGCCTCTCTGTCGAACGAGTTTTAGAGATTGCATGTATAGAATTGGAGGAAACCATTGTTATGAGTGTATACAAACCACCATGTGCGCCTTATGAAGCTTTTTATAAAATTATGGAAGATGCCTTATTCAAAATAACCAATAGTCCTAAAACAATTGTTATTTGTGGAGACTTTAACATCAATATATTAGAAAAAAAATCCTTGACATGTAACTTTTTAAATTTATTTAGATCATTTAACTTATATAATGTTTTTCTTGAACCTACGAGGATAACTGCCTCAAGTGCTACTTGTATAGATAATATATTCACAAACATAAAACCCAATTATAAATCACTAATTAATATTTTGCACTCTGATCACTGCGGTCAGTTAGTATCATTTCCTAAGAAAAGCACTAGGGTTCTAAGAAAAAATATTAGTTTTATTCCAATTACTGAGTGCCGTCTAGGGGAATTTAAATCTAGCTTAATTAGCAAATTACAAAGGTTGCCAATTCATGACAATCCTGACCAACTTTATGACTCATTCTTTGAATTAATTAGAGTTGAATTTAATAGAATCTTCATACCTAAAACGAAATCGATCAGTGATCGCTTATGCTTTAGTGATTGGGCAACTGTTGGTATTTACAAAAGTCGTAATAAATTGTATGAACTGTATAATGAAAAAACTTATAATCATAGTGCGACTTTTAAGAAGTATGTAAATAACTATTCCAAAATATTCAAACGAGCCTGTTCCACTGCGAAGTCAATTTATTTGAAGAATAAGATCAAAAACTTTACAAACAAAATTAAAGCTACATGGAATATTATTAATAATGAAACAAATAGGGTTATAGCTCGCACAAGGGACTTTCATTTAAAGATAAATAATTTAGACATTAAAGCGGATATGGAAGTTGCGACTGAGTTTGAGCGATTTTTTAAGAATATACCGTTAATAACGACTAACGCCCTCAAGTCGTCTTCCATTTCAGCTGAGATGCTACTTAAAGAAAGCGTTTCCGCATGTGTTACCGACTTCGCTTTCACTATTGTTAACTGCAATGATATAATAAATGCCTTTAAAACAATTGAGATAAAGAAAACTATGGACCTTTGGGGATATTCTGTAAAAACAATTTCATACATCATAGAAATAATCGCACCTTATCTAGCCTATATATTCAATTGTTGTGTTACTTCTGGAGTGTTTCCTGATCTGATGAAACATAGTAAAGTTATACCATTATTTAAATCTGGCGATACTTCTGATCCCTCGAATTTTCGACCAGTTTCCGTACTTCCCACTTTGAGTAAAATTTTCGAAAAATTAATTCTTAGACAATTGCACACTCATTTTAACAAATATAATTTACTTCATAAGAAACAGTTTGGATTTACAAAGGGTTGCTCAACCATAGATGCGGGAACCGAACTATTGACAGGTATATTGAATGCCTGGGAAGAGTCACAAGACGCATTAGGCATCTTCTGTGACTTGTCTAAGGCATTTGATTGTGTACACCATGATACACTAGTTAGGAAATTACATCACTATGGCATTAGGAACAAGGCTCTTGATCTTCTTACTTCTTACTTGGGAAATAGAATTCAGAAGGTTGATGTAAACGGTAAAAGATCACCAGGATCAATGGTCACCATGGGTGTCCCACAAGGCTCCATTCTTGGCCCATTTCTCTTCCTAATATACATAAATGATTTACCCTTTCACATAAGGAATAATCACGAAATTGTATTGTTTGCTGATGATACTTCTTTGACGTTTAAAATTAGTCGAAAATTGTACAATTATGACGAAGTTAACAATGCACTCTCAAAAGTTATCCATTGGTTTAATGTAAATAACCTACTATTAAATGAAAGAAAAACCAAAGTGATTAAATTTTCTACACCTAATGTTAAGCAGGTACAAACCAATGTAGAAATAAATGGAACTAGACTGGAGCCTGTTGCTTCAACTGTGTTTCTAGGGATAACAATTGACTCCAAATTACAATGGGGCCCACAAATTGAGAAAATGTCAGGAAAACTTAGCTCTGCGGCATACGCAGTTAAAACAATAAGGCGGCTGACTGATGTAGATACAGCAAGAATTGTATACTTTAGTTACTTTCACAGCATTATGTCCTATGGGATTCTTCTCTGGGGAAGCTGTGCGGACATCAATAACATCTTTATACTACAGAAACGTGCTGTAAGAGCTATATATAAACTTGGTCCTCGAGTTTCACTTAGAGAAAAATTCAAAGAGATAAATATTCTTACTGTTGCATCACAATATATATACGAAAATCTGTTGTATGTCCACAAGAATATTGACAAGTTTAAAATAAAAAGCGACACTCATAATTTTAATACTAGACATAAGCATAACCTTGTTGTACGTGCTACTCGTCTCCACAAAATAAGCAATTCTTTTTTGGGACAATGTATACGCTTCTATAACAAACTTCCTCATACTATTAGAGAACTATCTGTAAATAAGTTTAAAGCTACCATCAAAGCAAAATTGTATAAAAAAGCATACTATACAATATCTGATTATGTAAATGACAAAACGGCTTGGGAGTAAGGCTTGGACGCATCATAAGAACATAAATTAAAAATAATATTTAATTGTGTCTATATGAATAAAGAACATTTTGATTTGATTTGATTTGATTTGACCTGTTCTAAGGAAGACACCAATTTTATATGGTAACAATATTAAATTGAATTTTATGAAAAAGAAATTATCGAATCTATTGCTACATAAGTTATGAAATCGTTATTGAAAAATTACAAATAACAAAATAATCACTAAAAATCAAAATCAAAATTTATTAATAAAAAAAGTTGTAAATAATCACAAAATAAATCAATATATAAAATAATACGTAATGTGATAAACATCTGAATTCACTTTTATATACATATAGGTAATTTATATTGTCAGGCAAGTGAGGGTGTGTAACTTATGTGTGTATATACGTTGCTATGTTTTTGAAATGTCATGAGGACACATCCAGTTTCCGTTCTTCCTTTGCTAATTAACTGAATGAGGCATTTCTCTGTCCTCTGTCAGTCCTGAAAGATCAAGTATTTTCCTAAAATATTAAATATTAATTATATATAAAATATTATATATAATTATATATAATATTATAATATTATATATAATATTATAATATTAATTATATATAAAATATTATATATATTATATATAAATATAAAATATAAAATATTAATTAATCTTAGAGCAAGGTAATGATAATGTATGTATTGCGTATATTTTAATTAACCACAATTTATGAGCGGGTTAACCCGCTCGATTTGAGTTAACCATTTTTGGTTAGCCGCTTACAAATGCTAAAATTGTATCTAACCAATATTGGTTAGGGCGCTCTGCGCTGCGTAAAATGCCAACTTTGTAATATTTATTCATTATTATCTTAATTGTTTGATGAGATAAGGTTATAATGTTTTATATGTCAAATTTCAATGCGATCATTTTAGAGTTTTTCTTTTTACGATCCCTATAGTAGTTAAAAAGTTATGGTCGTTTATCTCAAGGCCATCGACTTCACGCGCGAAACTGTTCCGCGCAGAAGTGACGGCTAAATTTTTACCCCGCGATAGGAAGGTAAGGATTTCGATAATATCGAGTTTTTTCACTTCTCTTGACTTCCTTAACTATATTTATTATTTCTATTAGTGACTATTATATCGTTGTGAAGTTTTATTCTGTATTAGGGTTTGACTATTATTACTGATTTGTTATTATATATATTTTTTAAATATTTTTATAATGATGATGACTTGATAATTTGTGTAATTTTTTTTATTTATTTATTTATTTCAATATTACATATATTTTCTAAGGTTATATAGGAAAAACGATTACTTTCTAGTCAAATAAAGCGACAAGTTGATTTACCTCAATCCCATGCAACCTGAGACACGTCACAAATCTAACTAGGCTTACGCCTGTGCCTAGACGTGTGATTTAAGACTTTTTAGATTTAAGATTGCGAGCTGACTTTAAAAGGTTCTTACTAGAGATTAGAGATTATATTTAAAGTAATTTTAAAATATATGTTATATTTACAATACAATATATTTACAACCAAATATTTTTTGCTGATAATAATAAATACTAAATAATAATTATTGTCTAAAATACCGATGTATAGAGTAGTTGACTGAAATAACCACAGATTGCGTTGAGCGCATGAGTTTTAATTTATGTCAATTATTAAAGGATAATTATAAAAAGAATTATCATATGTCTATATGATAATTTGTGAAATTATCCAATAATTCTGTTTGATTATAATTAGTATTATTGTCCATATGATAATTTACGAAATTATGTAGGAATTTTGATTGAAAATATCAGAAAATTTCAATGGTTCCATATAACATAGGAAATCTGCGGTTGAATGTTCAACGTTCATACCTTATAATGGCAACGTTCATTCCTTATACTTTATAATATACATAGGTATATCTATATATTTTATGTAATTTTTTGATCATTTTTCTTAATGTTGACACTACTAAATTCAACATTCCAATCAACTGCTTTAAAAAAAAAATAAGAAAAAATGGTGTTCTCCAAACGATATACATCTCCTGGATACTATATGTTGTGTTACCTGCGCCGATCTTGTTGTGTTCTTAGCGACGGGCAGGTAGTCTCTGCTTGCGCGCGATTGATTGATTTAAATGATCTGGCAATTTTATGCACAATTTGCGGTTTAGTTCACTGATAATTCAAAAATTGAAACATTTTATAGATCTTGAGCGTATCGTCGGTCATGGATAGATCAACGTTACGACGGTTGTCGACGGTCCGTCGCGTCGCGTTCGCCCGACCGGATCCGCCGTGCCCGCCGGCGGCCACCGCCGCGTCGCACGCCGCGCCCGCGCGGACCCATAAAATATTCAAGCGCTGTGTAAATCCTTATTAAGCGCCCGCGCCGTAAGATTATGTAAATGCGGCATCTAGGATGCGCGCCCGGCGCTAATCCCGCGGGGACTGCGTCGCTTAATGACCACGTTTGTCAGCGCGGCCGACCCGGGCCGGATCAATCCTTCAGCGGGACACCGCGCACTCGTTTTTCACTCGCACTCGCTAAACCGCTTTCCCAATGCACTCGCAGCGAGAGCATCACTGTGGTCGATTTTAAAGGAGGCATAATGGTTCCATTGCAGCATGGGCCGCAAGGTCAGCTTGTTTTGTGGCCGGTCCAACTCATGGGTTAGTTCCCACCATGTAGCCTCTTCAAAAAGGGGAATTGGATGAAAGAATTCCGTATCTAATAAAGAAGTTTTGTGTCTGGGGGTTTTTTTTTTAATTTTAAAATTTTATAAAATTATCCAATACAAGAAAATTGATTTTCCCAAAAATAACAAAAGTATAAATAATAATATTTTTACACTTTTTTTTGCGAAGCAGATACGATTACATTTGTGTGGATTTATCACCCCACTAGATTATATTTCTGTTCTGGGGTGATAGTATTTAAGACATAGTGACTTCACTTTTTATTTTTTTTCCATTCATTCATTCCGATCGCTCATTCATTCTTAAAAAAAATAAGGTTAATATAATATATAAATGTGTATATAAATATAGAACTAATATGAAATATTTAAGTTTATAGATGAGTAAAATAAATAGATATATAATTAAATAAATAACTAAATTGACCAATAAATTAAGTAGCCTAAAAAGGTTTCTTACTATGCACATATAATTGTAAATCTAAATAATGAATATAATATAATCAATTTATATTAAACATAATCAACCGAAACATATTTCTTGTCAAGTATCAGGTGACAGATATGTCAAATGTGGCCTAAGTCAGGATGTGAGTCAACATTTCTTCGTACTGGCCTTCTACTTTTCGTCATGAGCCACTTGAAAATATATTTCTTCAGAGTCAATCTGCTAATTGAATTCTGCACTTTACCAGTGGAGTTTTACCAGTGGAGTTTCTCCCTGCACTGCATTTACCAGTGGAGTTTTAAACGTTTTCAAAGTAAGTAGATGTTGGCTTTACATACAGTTTTGACCACGCCTTTGAGATGTAATATAAAGTAAATATGTATAGAAAGAAATATTAAAAATGATTTTAACTATACGGGTATATGTATATAACATGTAGGTATGTACTAAATAAGCTTAAAATATATGCAAGTACAGGCATAAAGAATAAAGAACAAAACAGAATACTTGAAGAATAAAACAGTCGATTTCAATCTTTATTCGATTTCTAACATGATTAAATAGCGCAATGCCTACACCTTCTAGAGATGTTGACTCGCTGTAAAAATACGCAAGCCCAACGCTGTCAAACATAGCGAGGCACGCCTAAGCAGACTCCACACTCTGCAAATAGATTATGTGGCCGAGATCGATTAGAATTCTCCGGAACAAAGAGACACACCTTCGCTAGCATACTAGGACTATCAACTCTCCCCCGAATCAGCTGAAAACGTAGGCGATGGTTATTTCTCTGCGCAATTTAAGGAAATTAAAGCCCACAATGCTTAGTAGAGAAATAGTAGGGTATAAGTAAGGATAGTATCGGTATTTATTAAAATATAAGAAGTGTAAGAAACATTTTGGCATTTTTCCAACATAGTGATATGAAGATCCTCATGTGGATTCCATATAACTGCATTCTTGTCCAATCTACTTCTCGCAATTGAATTATACAATGTAATACATAACACGGATATTGTGCTTTAGGTTACGAATAACGAAACCTAGCAACTTAAAAGAGGACGTGGACAAGTCAGTGATGTGCTTCTTGAACGTAAGCTGAGAACAATGAGAACTGCTAGATCCTTTACCTTGACAACTTTAGTGAGTCTTTACCTTCACATCACCAGTGATGGAGTAATCATACATTAGAGATGCGGTCGAACTTGTGTCATCTACCTTTAAAATGGACTTGCCACTTGACCCCGGTTGCAACGTGGGCAAAGGGCGCCACGGACTGTACACGCTCACACTAAGTAAAGGTTCGCGCAAGTGACCTCGACCTGCGACCTGTCTAATGGGAGAAGTTTTATTTCCAAAACTGGTAATCGAGGAAGCCCCACTGACTTGCCAGTCCCTTCGCTGTTTGAGGTAGGACTCGTAGTTCGTGATGTCTGAGTTAGTTAGTTGTGTCTAACATGTGGTCTCCACAGTTTGTCACATACAGACTGAAGATTGAGCGTACTCAAAGACGGTTTATACATCACCTACATTTTCACTTTTTATTTCGCTGAAAGAATGCAAAGCTATTGGTTTGAAGACATTGGAGGACTGGCGAGTGGCATCAGATATGTCGGTTTTATATAAAATAGCACATTCTAGGTTGGACAGTCCATATCTCCTAAAAAGGGTGAGCATACCATACCTTCTCGACTCACGCGATATCCATAATCTATCACGTACCAAGGTGCAACGCAACATAAACTATGGTAGCAACTTGTCATTGCCACACGCTATGCATGCATACAATGTAGGCTTTAACGAAATCGACATATTTAACAACGACAGTAGTCGGCCCTTTGTTAAGGAGGTAAATAAAGCGTAAAGCTGGAGATCAGATTGAATTGAGTTAGCGTCCCGCATTCCCACATGCACTCACATGCACATACACCCTACAGATGCACACACACATACATCACCCAAACTCAAACCAACACCCTCGTACGCACACATAGCGAACTTACTTATAAAACAAATATTTTTTTATTTTATTTTTTATTTTATTTGGTTAACAAACTGCGTTTACATAACAAATACAAAATATAACAAAAAAACTATGACTATATATGTTAACACTATCTATCGTTAATGTATACAGTACATATGTATCTCCGTTATTATACCTTATGTATATATACATTTTTTAGCAGTGATTTAATATTATAGAAAAAGAGAAAGAACAAAAAATAAATAAAAATGAAATTTACATTGAGATTATAAACAATATTTTTTTGTACCAAAGTGTATAAAAAAAAATACAAAAAACTATTCATGTAAACTGTTCAAGCGATTAATAGTCATTATATGAAATACGATAGGACTGATAAGATTTTTTAATGGTTTCCTTAAAGTGACTTTTAACTGATGAAAAAATGTCAATGTATCCGAACCTATCGTTATACGTTGTCATAGCTCTGTTTATTAGGGAATGCCTAGTATAATTAGAGTTATATATCTTTATATGAAACAGGTTCGGGTTCCGAGTAATGCGAGGAGCCAGAATGGATATCTATATGACCAGATACGCACTGTCAAAAATATTATTTATTACGTTGTAGAGAAACATCATATCGTAGGTTGTACGCCTGTCTTCTAGACTATCGAGTTTAAAAAGAGCTAATCTGTCATTGTACGATTCAGCAGATTTATTTTCCCTAAAGCACAAGTGCCTTAAGATTTTTTTTTGAATACGCTCGATTCGTTGCTTGTACAAGTTGTATTGGGGGGACCAAATACATTTTGTTTTGGTTGACTTCTTATTATTTAGCATATTTTTTATTCGTTATAATTATTATATTGCAAATAATTTAAACCACCATTGGCTTTGCTATCGTTAAATATTACGTTTATATTTTTATTGCAGTTTTAAATAAAATGAAATAAAAAAAATATCTAAAAGTTTTAGCAGTCCCAATTTGGTTGATTAGACGACAACGATCGTTATAAAATCCTGAGATGGCGGGTTTGCTTGCAGCATTTACAATCTCCAATCTAATCTGACTAACGTCAGGAAGCTTTATGTTATTGAAAAAGCATTACACGTCGCACTAAATTGACTTTCTTCTAAATCCTCGGAGCGATGGCATCTGTTAGACTGCCGGCTGGCAAGTTCAGTTAAGAAGGCAGACTGGAACTTTGCTCAAGGCTTTTCTTAACGTCGCAATCCATTGGCATATCGTCCAGGATATCTGAATTCTAGCACGTGGACTGCTAATGGTTCTCGTGCAGTTGAACCACTAAGACTTGCTCGTTAATGCTCGTTAATACGCTTGTCACAAGGAACCCTTATTTATCCTTCAGAAAAGAGCATTACGGATTATTGCCAGAGCTAAACAGTATCCTCCAAACCCCCAATACAGTTTGTCCGGGATGGCTCTAAAGGCAAAAAACATTTAACTACAAAACCTTTCTCAATAATCGAGAAAGCTACAGATTGGATTCTGGAGGTTGATTCGGTCTCTAAGCAGTATAAATTCCCTGAAAGTCTCGGATGCACAGCCCTCCGTCCAGATATAACTCTTTACTCTCTATCTCGGAAGGTGGCTCTTATTGTAGAATTAACTGTTCCATGGGAATCAAATATCCCAAAAGACCAGGAGTACAAATTAAATAAATACCATGAGCATTAGTTAGATACAGAGAGCATTAGTAGAGCATAAATACAGAGAGCATTAGTTAGAGGCCGTGCAAGTGACTTCGAGGACGGAGAACTTAAGCCAAATCTGGTAGTCAGGGCGCGAGGTCGATCCGCTGTTTCCTCTTCCAGGTGCCTCACGGTGAGGCGTTGGCCTCTGAAGGGCATGATGGTCGTAGCTAGACGGTGGACTGTTTCGTCCTTAAGTCCCTACGTTTACACGACGGTTGAAAGAACGATCAATATCGCTATACCGTTTTGGAGTGGCGGGTTCGTCCGTAATACTTGACGACTTGAAAGTTCTAGCACGCTTTGCATGACTATTTTACGTGGTCGATATACATATATATATTTTATCCCCGTTCGGAATCGTCAAGAGAAAATAAAGCGAAAGAAAGCGCTGTATAATATACCGCGAGCGAATCGATGCGACTGGATCCCAGGAAGTTTCCCGCGGAAGGATCGCCCGTGGGGGCGAGACGGGTGGCAATTTGCGATCAACTCGCCAAAGCGAGATGCACGATTTCATAATAACATTAGCATAACACGCAAAATGCACCACGCATACTGAACGGACGCACGCTCCAGCCGATATATCGCGAAAGACATTCGCTGCGTTCTTTATCTATTTCGGTATTTTTATACGACTGCCCAACAAATAAATTAATAGTTTAAAAAAAAACACTAACAACACGCTTTTATAAATGATCTTAAATCGTGGTCAAATTTCATTACAAGTCCTTTCTAACAAGTCCAAACACGGCTACGATACGATATTCCATCATGGAATGCCAGTGCCTATCTTCCAGCTTCATCATCAGACCTTGAAACCTAATCGTGGTCAAAGTTCATTCCAAGACTTTTCTAACAAGTCCAAACACAGCTATGATACGATGTTATCATGAAGTTCCAGTTCATATCTTCCGACTCCATCATCAGATCAGTTCGACAGTACCATATTATTGTATTGTCATCAGAACTACATACAGCTGCTAATTTTCAGACGCTACGGTCCTTGGAAGATGGTTAAATTAGTAACCTTAGATTCCATTACATAGTTAGTTACATACAGGTCGACCTAATAAAAGCGTGTTAAAAAGGAGTGTAATGTATTCATGGTTTATCTATGTATGTTTTCCGTTTCTATATTCCACCATAACTTCTAAACGCTCGAACTGATTTAGAAGTATGTGGTATTGTTAGAACCGATACGTCATCCCGAGTGCCATAGAGTACGTGCAAACCCTTGCCCTCATATAAGGTAAGGTAAAAATATTAATAAATAGCTGTCTAAATTTCCGAATCTCTAAATGTCAATAAATTAACATATATATGCCATGTTTAGTGTCAAATGAAAGGCCTGATTGAATACATATCTATATAGACACATACATAAACCACAAAATTTTATTTAAAAAAACGTAATAAAAATAAACGCAGTTCTCATTTTGTTACGGTAGATGTGTTTTGTATTGCTTTTAATATATTAAAATTTATTTGTTTATTTGTTTGGTTAAATGCATGTTTAAAAAATGCTTAATTTTCACTTCTTGATGTGTTGTTTGAATAATTTACATAAATGACATACTTGTACCAATTTGAATACATGATAATCTAAAAACCGCCACTTCTCGCAGTACCATTGCATTTTATTTTTAGAGTTTATATGTTTGGTTGTTTGTATATTTCTACCGTTTATTGTGAAATTTCACAATGGTTTATTATTATACGACAATTTCTTACAACCAATCCTGTAATGACGTGTTTATATGTACAGGATGAGTTTTAATTAACCGACATCCTTGAAGTGAATTTGAGAAAATAAGCACCTTTTGATAAATAAAAAATGTAAATAAACAAAGGGAAGTTTTTCTTTTTCAAATTTTAAGAATTTAATGTTTTAAAAAAATGGTGTAAAAAGTGTTAAGAACCCCGCGCCGTCTAGCGGTAGCCAGCATATCGCGAATATATAATATTAGCGATATTTTACCTACCGCTGGATGGCGCAGTGCGCTCATCAATGCTTGTCAAAGTTTTATTTACCAGTCGTTAAAACTTACAAAATATACAAAATATGTATTTTTTTATTTTTTTAAATCAAAAGTTGCTTTTATACTCGTATTGATTCGCCCACTACAAGGATGACACTATTTAAAAACTCACGGTGTATATAAAATAGTGATGGTTTGATTGTGAAGGAGAGCGGGATACAAAATGAGTTTCATTCCGAGCGTAGCAACCTGTATTATAGTTGACCTGTTGACTATCCAAATATATTTAATACATTTATTACTCATTGTATTGAGTCAAAATATTTGTATTGTATTGAATTATATCCCGCCGAGCGGGATATACAGTGTGAGTTTTAATTAACCGGCATCCTTCAAGGGGGTGAATAAGTACGAGTAACTAAACAACTTTTGACAAACAAAATATAAACACACAAAACATTTTTTTTGTTTTTTTTTGTTTGTTTTAAAAAAAAAATATTTGAAGTACTTGACTGTTAAATAAAAGTTTTACAAGGGTTTGAATGCGCTGCAACATCTAACGGTACTAAAATGTCGCTAATAAACAATATTAGCGATATTTTACCTACCGATAGATAGCTCATCGTGCTCAACGCCTTTTATACCTACTATTTTTCAGAAAATAAAATTTTAAAAATTACAAAACAAAGTTAAAAAAAAATTGTTAATCTCATATTTTTTTTCCAAAAGTTGCTTACTTATTCGCACTGATTCACCCCCTTCATGGAAGCCGGTTAATATAAACTCACCCGTATAGGTATATCAGAATCATTTTTTATGTTTAAAAAAAAAACAGATGTTGCTTACTTGCTGGTACTGATTCACCCACTAAAAGAATAATAATAATAATACTTTATTCTTAAGAAAAGGCGAGCTTATTACCTGCAGGCAATATTTTAGAGCTACCTATACTATTGTATGAACATGTTTTGCGAGGAGACTACATACATTAACCTATATAAAGAGTATGACAAATAAAATAAAAGATGATAGAAAGAAAGATATGCTTTACTCTTTGTGGGCACAGGTTTGCCACATCAAAATAATCTAACACCCATAAGGACGCTAAAGTTTTAAAAGGGTGGGAATGGGAAGGGAAAGGGAATTTATCTGGAAGATTTCAAATGCTCTCTGAGTCTGTTTTTAAAAGTTGTTATACTTGGCGCGGTTCTCACATTTTTCGGCAAATCATTCCAAAGACGGGCTCCATGCACGGTGAAAGAGAATGAGAATAAGTCACTGCTGTGACTAGGGATAGAGAGTAGCAGGTTGTGTTTTGATCTCAGAGGGCGTCCAGAAGCCGATAGTGCAGTAAATCTGCCGGTAAGATAATTGGGAGCGACGCCATCCAAGATCTTGAAAAGCACACAGAGAACTCGCATGTCTCTTTTCTCCCGGGTCGACAGCCAGTGAAGCTTCTCTCTGTACTTCGTGATGTGGTCAAATTTTCTGAGGCCATAGATATAACGAATGCAAACATTTTGGAGACGCTCAACTTTGGTGGATAACTCCTCTGTGAGGTCGAGAAATGCGACATCTCCGTCACTAATAAAAAATAAAAAAGTCACGGTGTATATAAAAGTATATGTATATTATTGACCTATTATAAAATGTGATTTTATTATAGATTATGATAGATAATGAGTGACTGTATTCCCTATTACAAGGTGAACGCCTGCAAAACACATTAAAACGGCGCCAATTCCATTTTTCCTCGTCGCAGATGAATGTTGTCGGTCGCTCAAATCAGATAGGCCGTTACGGGCTTTTGCCACTTAAATCAATCTAAATTACTCATTCGATTGGCGTGGTGGAGGTATCTAGCGATGGACTAGAGCACGGCGAAGGCGCTGGCGCCACACCAAGGTCTTGGAACGGGGCGCCTAGACACGTCTATGTCGCAACGCACAAAGAAACGTTATTTTGAAACTTTTAGCAACATTGGCTTAGTTAGTTGATGATAAACTTGGCAATTTTGTTTAGTCGGATTTTACTTCTTTACTGCAGTAAACTTTTACTTCTTTATTCAATCCGGAAACTTTACATCAAGCTCCGAATACGAATTCTCCATTGCTATGTGTGTCCTGTTGTGTTTTATGGTAACGAAGCTTGGACCCTCAAAGCTGACACCCAGAAGCGTCTTGAAGCATTTGGGATGTGGTGCTACCGTAGAATGCTCTACATTAGCTGGATCCAGAGAGTTCCCAATATTAGAGTACTCTAACTTGTCGGTAGAGATCGCAAACTTTTACCTATAATAAATCAACGGAAAGTGGCGTACCTGGGCCACGTGCTGAGACATGAGCGATACCAACTGCTTCAGCTCATTATTATGCGGAAAGTAAGAAAATAAACTCTTATAAGATTCATTTTATTTTATTTTGTAGTAAACTTACAGATAGTAAATACATAATACTAGTATTTTTAAAACATATTTAAACAAAACAAATTTGCTATCCTATGAATAGTTTACAATGCTTGCATTACAAATTAACATATAAATAATATGAACACGTTGACAGTAGATTAATGTATTTAGGTTCGAGAAAGGCATATACCATATAAAGCTAAATAGAAGAATGAATAACTGAGATAATAATATTTATAATAGATAATATTATGATATAATAAAATGGGTATAAAATAATAGTCATATAATACAGTACACTATGATGGCAGTTTGTGAAACGCGACACATTCTGGTAAGAGGTTTATTCGACGCGATGTTGCTATTGCAAGATGATGTTTATTGTCCGATGTCGCCCAACTGAGCGAAGCTTGTGCTTGGGCGGACATCCTATATGCCTTTTGACGTTCAGTTTGTTTACGCAATGTATTTAGGTTGATGTTTTGTTCTTTTCATATGTATAGTTTCATTTCATCAATTTTCATGCGACTGAATTCTTATCTGACATGTGTATACATGAGTATTAGTAAGCGTATACACGCGCATGTGCATTCCAGCAGAAAAGGTCGGTTTATCGAGTGAGCGATCGTCAGACACGGGTATCGATCGCGTCGATCATGCCCCGCGGCTGCGCACCACGCACGCCGCCATTATCCCCGGTTCACAAGAGAAACCATTTTTTAAATTCACCGCGCGCTGAAAAAAACAGCTTTGGCTCTTAGCTTGCGGCTGGTGGATTTAAAGATCCGTGGTCGATGTCACAATGGATCTTCCTCCATCCACAACCTTGGATCTTCCTACATCTAATCACATACGCTATATTATATCATCACTGATGAAAACCTAAACTGGCAACAGTAATCCAACACCTATGTCCAAAATTAATTAGATATATATATATATATATATATATATATATATATATATATATATATATATATATATATATATATATATATATATATATATATATATATATATATAAATCTTAAAATTCTGAAACATATATATTTTTTTTTAATTTCAAACGTAATGATAAAACACATAAAAAGAGTCATAATAAGTTATGGTGCGAAGAAACAACGGCCCACATTCACATGACCATGCTCAGCGCATACCCAACTAGGCCGAATATAGCCTGTATCTGGGCATCGACTTATTTTCTGACTTGGGTGGAGAATCCTAACTGACGTAAGTACTCATATAGATACATATACACATAAACACATACATATACATACACACACAAATATATAAATATAGCGATCTATATATATTATAGTATTATTATTTTGCATTATATTACAATATATTACATTTTGTTTAATATCTTTTTATATAGTAAAGTTATGCAGAAATATTTTTTTTTAATATATGACTTGCAGAAGTTCGTTCTCTGTGATTGAACGACCTATGTCGTCAAGAAACCATTTTTTTATATTTTTTTGAATAAAATAGTACTTTCTATTTATTTTATTTTGTCATTGTCATTGTCGGTTGTCGGTTGAATATTCTCGGTGCTATATAGTTGAATGGTCTTTGGGCAAATGAAAAATTAACTCAGGGAACGGCATAATTCAGACCTGCAGATGCTCTTGTAGTTCAGATATAACACCAGTAGAGAGTCGCCTAACAACATATTATGTCTACGTATATCCGCATCTAAAATACGGCATTATAATGTGGGGCAACTCAACAGAAGTCCCACGAATAGTCAAAATACAGAAGTCCTGTGTTCGACTTCTATACGGAGTAGCGCCAGACACTTCACCAGCATGTCTATGTTGACTGTGCCCTCTCTATATATACTGGAATTTTGTGACTTTATTAACAATAATCCCGATATCTACTTCTTATGAAGAGATGTACATTCAAAGGATACGAGGAATAGAAACCTCATAAACTGACCCTCAGTGAGGACAGAAATGAGTAAAAAGGGACCTCAGTCCTGTTGTGTTAAATATTATAACACTATTCCACTATTCCACACAACATCAATTCAATGCAACAACCAGGATTCAAACAGATATTAAAGCAGTGGCTCAAAAATAAATGGTATTACAGCGTAAATGACTTTTTAAACGATAATGACAAATACATATTATAACATATTATTCCTTTTGCAATTCTCAGACATTTAAAAATTTTAACATTTATATTTCATTCTAGCTCTAAACTTGAAAAACCATAGATAACCTAATAATTTTACGATGACATTTTACCTAATATATCATAATGGAAAATTACTATAATAATGTCTAGATAATAGTTCTGCTTATAATTGTTATTTTTGTTAATATGTTTAAACCTTAATACTTTTAGATTTTTTTTCCTTCAACCTGTTCGCCTGTTTGTGTCTTCTTAGGTCGTCTCAACTCACGGTTCAGCTCACATCCGGTATCCTCCTCTAAAAGTGATGTTAAAGTGAGAGCGCTTAGCCATTTGAAAATGGGTCGACAAGACTTATCCCTTTACACCTTTGCAATTATTCGAAATGCTCTCTTTAAAAGAATAAATATGGATTGCCATATTTATACTTTCAGCAATTTCTCCAAATTGTAATTGAATAACTTAGAATAGCTTCCATATAGCTGCAGTAAACAATTCATGTTTGTGTTTCATCTAGGGACCTTCTTACAATACTCAAAGTATAACATGCTCGAATCAATCTACTTTCGAGCTTTTGTACTCCTTAGATATATTATTCTAAGATTTTAAAACACTTATATTAAGGCAATTATTTCTAAAAGTAAATGTATGCCACTTTAACATCCATACATTAACTATGCAGCATCGCTCCCATCAACCTAATAGTAGAAGTGTTCTTTTTTAATGAATAAATATATATGTATAATTATTAATATATAGGTACATATATGAATATTATTAGAACAAATATGTTTTGAATTTGTGTTGATTAAATAATTAAATAAATAAAGAAATATATGAGTCCGTACATCGCTTTAAACTAGCACAACTAGAGTTGTCAACTACAATGGGCGAACCCCTCACCTCAGGAAGTTTTAACGAAATGTAACTTGTAAATGTAATGTAATGTAAATGTTTTAAACTAGCACAACTTGGGTTGTCGACTACAATGGGCGAGCCCGTCACCACAGGGAGTTTTAACGATTAGTCGTTCTATCTCCCTGGAGTGAGCGTAGAAGACTTAGGACAAAAACAATCCACCGTATAGCTACGCCACAACCCGTTAGAGACCAACGCCTTACCGCGAGATAGCCAGTTATGTTACCTGGCGGGCCCGACACGCGGTAAAGGTGTTGGTCTCTTGCGGGTTGTGGCGTAGCTAGACGTCGGATTTGTAATGTCCAAAGTCTTCTACGCTCGCTGCACGGTCGATAGAACGATGAATCGTTAAAACGTCCTGCGGTGACGGGTTCGCCCGTTGTGGTTGACATCTCAATATGCTAGTCAGAGTGCACAATCGATTGGCTTGCGCCGCACGGTGCGCAGACCGTCTAGGGGCGCCAGAGATTTGATTCCCAGGGGAAACTGACCAAGGCCAGAGTCCTACCCAGGTTCGCACCCCGTGCGTGGAGGCCGTCGGATGGTTGTTGACCCATGAGTGTGACCGACCCTGAACACATGGGTCTTCGTGGCCAACCAATCATGGGCCCATTATCTCCCAAAACTATAAACTTTATTCCCAAAACTATAACTTAATTTAACTAGCACAGTCATATTTCAAGTACATATACGTTAATGTTTATTTTCTGTTGTTGCAGTCCCAAAATGCTGGGCAGAAGCTCTCCACTGGTGTGCCCGCTGGCCTCTTTAGGCAGGGCTTCACCATCACTAGACGCGCAGTGCTATCATCATCCGCTCAGCTCATCGCCTCTCGATCCTCAAGCATATCAAATGCCTCGCGATCTGGAAGACCTAGACCGCGAGGACACGCCGTCTCCGCCGCCTCTAGACCACTACCAGCACTACGGCAGGAGCAGAAGAGCGCCGATGGATTCGTACAGGATGCAGGATCGTCACTATCAGAGATCGCAGCGGAGCGAGCAAAACTACGATATCTCCCCAGCGATGGAAAGGCATTTCTTAGTGAATCAAAAACCGCCCTCCTCGGTGGGCTCGAGTAAAACGTACCACTTATCGAGGAGTTCGTCCAGTTCGCTGGATCAACCATTCGTGAATAGTTCAAATTTTGTCGAGTACTACGTCCCGCGCGGGATTAATAAAGTGTTAGAGGAGCAGTTTTTGCATCGGACTGACCAGAGGAAGGCGTATCGGAAGGAGGCGATCGATCTGCGATCGCCTTCTTTGGATTCTGTTTATCAAGAGAGATATGGAGTGAAGGTCAAACAGCCGCAGACTTACTGCGCCGCGCGAAACGCACCGGCGATACGGAGAGGCTCCTCCCCCGATTTGGACGTCGCCACCCACCTCGTCGACAGCTTCACCAAGTTGAACAGAGCTTCTCCAAGTCTAGATCAGGGCTACCACACCTTAGTATCACCCAGCCCTGGTCCTTCTACGCCAGGACCTTGGACGGAACTCAACATCACAGCCAATGCGTATAAAGGAAAGCGGCTGCTCTCAAGGAATAATCCGTTCGATCGCCTGCCGGACGATACGCTTCTGAAAATTTTCTCGTGGTTGGACAGCAGTGAATTTGGTGCGCTGTCGCGCGTGTGCAAACGTTTCGAGTACCTGTCGTGGCACCCGACCCTGTGGCGGACTATCACGCTGAAGGGTGAGCATTTGAACGCGGACAAGGCGATCAGGTGCGTGTTTCGAAAACTGTGTATGCAGGGTGGTGTTCCTGCGGGGGCGAGCGTGGAGCGTGTCTTCATCAGAGACGGCTGCAGGCTCACTGAGCGAGGACTGGCTCTGCTTGCCAGGAGATGCCCGGAGCTGACCCACTTGCAGCTGCAGGGGTGCATCGCCGTTGGTACTCAGGCGGTGAATGACTTGACTGCGCGGTGTACGAATCTTCAGCATCTGGATTTAACAGGTATGTTAAGGTCGCTTAACTTCTGAATTAGGTGAAGTTACTTTATCAACACGAGGGCGATCTTTATTTTCTTTTTTCTCACCCAATGCTTCTCAAGACCAATTTTGTTCTAGCGAATAAGCAAATTCTTCAATAAGGCGTTTACAGTAGCAATGGCCCCTTGGTACAAAAAGAAAATCATTTTACTGGTGGCTGCATTTCCCCAAAATAGTAGTCCATAAGTCATTAATAAGTTAAAATACGCAAAATACACTGATTTGGCTGCTACAAAACCACAAAGAATGCTGCTTTTTAACACGCTTTTATTAGGTCGACCTGTATGTAACTAACTATGTAATGCAATCTAAGGTAACTAATTTAACCATCTTCCAAGGATCGTAGCGTCAAGAAAATTGGCAGCTGTATGTAGTTCTGACGATAAAACAATAATATGGTACTGTCGAACTGATCTGATAATGGAGTCGGAAGATATGAACTGGAACTTCATGATGGAACATCGTATCATAGCTGTGTTTGGACTTGTTAGAAAAGTCTTTTAAATGAACTTTGACCACGATTAGGTTTCGAGGTCTGATGATGAAGCCGGAAGATAGGCACTGGCATTCCATGATGGAATATCGTATCATAGCCGCGTGTATGTGAATATCGTATCATAGCCCAAAAGCGTGTTTTTAGTGTTTTTTTTAAAACTATTAATTTATTTAGTGTGTGGAGCTACATAACTTATTAGATTATTGATCGTAGTGCATATTCCACTGTAATTTACTGCCATTTTTTAAAACTAAAAAAATATAGCTTCTATAATCTCATATAATTCATTTAAATATTTTACGTTAGTAGTTCTTAAGCGAAAAGACGTTTTTTTCATTGTGTAATTTATTAGCATTAAAAAAAATCCAGAATTGACCAATTATAAATCTAACGCTATTTTTTAATTGCCTGACTTATACATGTACATACAATGACATTTAATTGGTGTATCATTTTACAAATTTTGTTTTCATTTGATTTGCGATTCTTTTTTATTCTTTTTGTTGTGTATTTTAATTTGACAATAGGCCATTATTGTTCTACTATGTTATTCCATTTGACATTTATATTATGTCTTTTCATTTTTCAGTTTTTAAGACTATTTCTACAATACCTAATCTTTGTTCACGTCATTGCATATACGAGTATTATGTCTCATTTGACATTTTAATTTAGGCGTTGTTTAACGTCCTAATCTCAAATGAAATATTTCGAAAAAGCAAAATGAAATGTCTGTCATTATTAGTATAGTGGATGGTTTCTGGATGATTTGTAATAGCATTACTGGCTGATTTGTAATACTGTAGGAGTTAACTACTCGAAATTTTAGAGTAGTAATAAAAACATACAAGTTATTAGTTTGGAAACTATGAAACGGGCGTTTTTGTTTAGTCTGTGTTCAGCTGCGGTCGAGAGAGGTTTATTGTAACGTGCGCTCGATATTTTTGTTTATAAATTTTCAAGGTATTCTTCTTACTCATTTCGTAATAAAAATTGGTGTATACCATTTTTATTTTTATTTTTCTCCGAAATCATATGGGAACAAATCGCGATTAACATTTACTTTTTTTGTACGAGTTCAAATTGAATCATAGCGCAACTCAAGCTACGAGAATCATTTATTATTTTTTATTTATTTATTTCTTTAATTTAACAATTCATTTACAAGTGCACAAGTATCACTAATAATCATATCAATAAAAAAAATATATATAATTAAAATTAAAATTAAAATTAAACACGGCCGATATGAGCATTAGCATTTATTAAGTACTGCTGCTGCCCAACTAAGTGCCAGGACTTGTTCCAGGGCAGCTAGCTCTCTAGTTTTTATATCACATATATTCGGCAATGAATAAAAAATAAAATAAAATAAAATAAAATAAAATAAAAAGGAAAAGAAATATATATATTCCCGTCACCATTACAAATTATAACTAATAATCACTAACTAATGATCACAATAAGAAATAAAACACAAAAATAAATAATCGTGTTAATAAAATAAAAATAAAATAAAATGTCAAATGATATCAAACAATAGTCACCAAAATTTATGAATAAGTAATAGTAATAAATAAAAATAAAAAAAGTCAAAGAAAATAATAATAATAATAAGAAATGTCAGGGATAATTGTCTCGGTATATTAATTAATCATGCATTCGGGGATGGATCCACTAATGAACAAAATGGACGATATTGGTTCCAAAAATTACGTTTTGACAATACTCAGTTTGAGTATCGTCAACGAGCTAGGAATACCACCGACCCCATATTGATAACGAGGAATCAAGGACGAATGTGAAATCCGATCCACACAAAGTATTCGTGAACTTCGGTTTAAACTAGGTACTAGCCATACAGCTGTGTTAAAACATCTGTGTGCAAATCTACGTAGAATAAATTAAGGTAAAAAAAATTACTCATATGTGCCGTACGAACTGACGCAATTGCAGATGATCGACCGCAAGAGCCAGTGCGCATCTTTGTTGCTTCGCAATAAACGAATGGCGTTTTCACACCAAATCACATGTGATGAAAAGTGTTTTTTTAAAGATAGGCGAAAACAATCAAGCAAATGGGCATATAAGAATAAACCGACAGGACGCACTCCTATGCCGAAATCTCATCAAAAACTTATGGTTATCATATGGTGGAATGCCAAAGAAGTGATCCATTATTCCGACCAGGCGAAACCATAACATGTAATGGTTATGGTTTCGTCCCATTACCATGAAATTAATGGCATGCATTAGAAACTTATGAATAACAACAGGCGTTGCTCAATCGAAACGGCGCAATGCTACTGCGACCACATAAAGTTTTAATCACTGTTGGCAAATTAACTTCTCTACAATATGAAATTTTACCACATCCTCCATATTCACCAAATATTTTACCGACCGATTATTACCTTATTCCTAATTATTATTTTTTAAGAGAAAAAAAAATACAATAACCAAAATGATATTATAAAAGACTAAAAATTTGGATTTTTTTTCAAAAGGGCATATATGGCTTGCCTAATCGTTGCCAGAAAGTCGTAGATTAAAATGGAAGTTATTTATTTTGAATATAATAAATAATGCCATTGCCCTTTTTGTTTTTTATTTTTATTAAACGCCCGTTTCATAGTTTCCAACCTAATATTTGTCATAAGAAGTAACATTATTTTGTAATGTAATGTGACATATTATTACTTTGCTATGTAATTGGGCAAATAGTTACGTTCCCAATATGTATTTTTTTGACGATTTCACCAGATTATGTATCTACCTATTTGATTGTTGTAGATACCTAGTCCTTTTTTAAAAATAAAAAATACTTACACTGCATTATTATTACTGACCTGGGTGTTCTTTTCCAGTACTTCACGTACCTATAGAGCACTTGTGAGATACTAAAAAATTCAAAGATTTAAATGTCAGCAGTTTAGTTGCCAAACACCATTACGCAAAATTTGCAGCCGTCTTGCTTGAACTTGTAATAAATCATCTCAATACGGTCTTGGGAGGCACAGTAGCGGCGGCCAGCAGCAGCCTATAAAAGGAAGCAGCGACCGCCTCGCTGCTGTAGGAATGCTGTCACGCCATGCTTTTTATACCACTAACCAGCCACTTGTAAACGTCAATGTAGTACTTTTGTGGATACTATTTGATCTGGGATGACAAGCCGTATGCATGCATTGTGGTCACGGATGTGACGTATCTTACATAGGGTGACTTGCACCCATAGATTTATTATACTATCTATGCTTGCACCAGCAGGCCTGTTAACTTCTGCTAACTGTCGTTAGCTAACCACGAAAAACAATTTAACAGCCGGTTAAATTGTGTCGGTTTGCATTAACTATTTAGATGTGCCGGTTATCTAACGCCGGTCGAAGTCCGCAAAATCCATTTGTGAGCATTGGAATATAACTATAGACACAACGGAGATCGCGATCCCTCGCCTCAGCCAATCACAGCGCAGTTCAAAATGCGGACGGGAGGTTTCAGCTCTGATGAGCTCAGCTATGTCAAACTGCCAAACGCTTTTGTTCAGGTCTCGCATCTGCGTCTTTTTGCCAGTTCTGCGTTTCTTCTAACGTTTTCAATAGTTTTCCCTATTTTGACCAACGAGATAGTTCGTTTTATTGCTCAAGAAGGGGAGATTTCGGCAGGTAGTGCGCATAATATTTTACATGATCGCTTAGGGATGAAAAGGTAACCGCACGCTGGGTACGTAAAATGCTTACGGACAAGCAGAAAATAGCTGGACTAAAGATTTCCCAACGCTCTTTGCATTTGTTACAATAAGATCCTCTCTTTTAGGGTTTAAGGCTCAATTTATAGCTATGAACTAAACATGGCTTTAACATTGCGATTCTGTAACCAAACAACAGTCCTCGACCTGAAAACGACCATCATCTCCAACTGCTAAGAAATTCAAGGCCATTCTATCCGCCGGTAAGATCATGGGCTCTCTTTTCTGGGACAGTCGAGCGATCGTAATTATTGAATACCTTGATCATGGAGCTACTACTATAACGGGGCTGTATATGCTGAACAAAGCAAAATACGAAACGAAATACGTAAAAAATGAAGAGGCAAAGACGCTAAGATGCATTTGTTTCACCAAGGTATATACCTCAGAACACAAATCTGTAGTTGAAAAATGTGGATTTTAAAGTAATTACGTACTGTCGACTGAGTCGCGGAGACTCAGTCGACGGCGACTTTCACGTTGTATGCTCTTATACGGCACCTGCGACTTCGGTGCGCACGTGGTCGCTGGTCGACCGAGCGATTCTGCTTCGACTGTCGGGAGTTAATGGGCCCTTGCTGAGTTGGCCGCGAAGACCCGTTCTGTTCAGGGTTGGTCACACTCACGGGTCAACACCTATCCGACGGCCTCCACGCATGAAGTGCGAGCCTGGGTAGGACTCTGGCCTTATGGTCAGTTTCCCCTGGGAATCAACCTTCTGGCGCTCCTGGACGGTCTGCGCACCGTGCGGCGTAAGCCAATCGACTGTGCACTCCGACTAACATATTGAGATGTCAACCACAACGGGCGAACCCGTCACCGCAGGACGTTTTAACGATTGATCGTTCTATCGACCGTGCAGTGAGCGTAGAAGACTTTGGACATAACAAATCCGACGTCTAGCTACGCCACAACCCGTTAGTGACCAACGCCTTACCGCGAGTAGCCAGGTATGTTACCTGGCAGGCGGCACTCGCGCCCTAACTACCAATTGTGACCAGATTTCTCCGGTCTCTCGATTGGTTCCGAGTTCGAGGTCGCTTGCGCGGTCCTCTCCCTTACGAAGCGGTGAAACGGAGTATACCGAATCAGTCGCGGACCAAGGCGTCCTTTGCCCGACTCTGAACCGGGATCGGATGGCCAATGGTCATTTCAAGAGCAGTCGCCGTAAGGTAGACAACTACCCCCGCTCTATAGGAAACAATACAGTTCCCAGACTCCCCCGATTGTTAGTCGGAGAGCACAATCGATTGGCTTGCGCCGCTCGGTGCGCAGACCGTCCAGGAGCGCCAGAGGATTGATATCCCAGGGGAGACTGGTTGACCCAGTGTCCTACCCGGGCTCGCACCCCATGCGTGGAGGCTATCGGATGGGTGTTGACCCGTGAGTGTGACCGACCCTGAAACAGAATGAAACGACTAACAGTCGGGGGAGTCTGGAAGCAGTACTGTTTCCTATAGAGCGGGGATGGTTGCGGACCTTGCGACGACTGCTCTTGAAACGACCATCGGCTATCCGATCCTGGGTGAACAGCCGGGCAAAGGACGCTGTGGTCCGCGATAGATTCGGTAAACACCGTTTCACCGCTTCGTAAGGGAGAGGACCGCGCAAGCGACCTCGAACTCGTAACCAATCAAGAGACCGGAGTAATCTAGTCACAATTGGAAGTAAGGGCGTGAGTCTAAGCCCGCCAGGTAACACTCCTGGCTATCTCGCGGTTAAGGCGTTGGCCTCTTACGGGCTTGTGGCGTAGCTAGACGGTGGACTGTTTTGTCCTCAAGTCTTCTGCGCTCACTCCAGGGAGATAGAACGACTAATCGTTAAAACTTCCTGAGGTGACGGGCTCGCCCGCTGTAGTCGACAACCCTAGTTGCCGCAGTCCTGTCTTGGTGAAAAAAAAACAATTCAATTACGTGCTGTTATTGAATGCATATACAAAATTTCGCCGCGACTCAGTCGACAGTGCGTAATGAGCTTCTAAGACGGTAGTATCATTGATTTTATATTTAAAATCAATGGTAGTATGTACGTCACTCATTGGAATTTGACCCGAGGGATTTCTACTTCCGATATAAAAGGAACACCTGAGAGGCCAAACATTTGACGCGGTATTTTTGTGCTGATATTTTTAGGTGATCGCGATGAAGACTTCATTAGGAAGGATATTTTATGTTTCTAAAAATATATATCAAGCGTACACACATAACAGCTGACTGTGGCGAAAAGTAAAAGATAATTAAATAAAAGTTAATTTAATCATACTTATTATCACACATTTCAATAATGTGCCGGAGTATTAACTTGTAAATTATTTTTGTCGAACCATACATTTAGGATGACTTGCACCAACCGGCCTGTTAAATTCTCCTAATCGTCGTTAGCTTAACAGTCGGTTAAATTGTGTCAGCTTGCACCAACTATTTGGACGTGCCGGTTAACTAACGCCCGATCGGAGTCCGCAAAATCTATTTTTGAACGTTAGAACATAACCAATCACAGCACAGTTCAAAATGGCGGACGGGTGGTTTTCAGCTTATCCGCTGTCAAACTACCAAACGCTTTTGTCCATTTCTCGCTTTCGCGTCTTTCCTAATCAACATCAGACCTATCGGAAACATTTTAGGAGCGCGACAACCAAAAAAAAATCTAAATAAGCGAAAAAACCGGTGCACAGGCGACGCGATCTAATCTAACCTCGAGTTAGTGTTTGACAGCTCGCTAACGGTTGGTTAGTGGCGCTAACCGGGCACCAGGGTTCTGCTAGGGAATTTAACTGCGGTTAGCTTAACAGAGCATGGTTAAAAGCGGTTTCGAGTATATAAATGCGGTTAGTCTCTTTAAAAACGGTTATCTATCTTAACCGAGCTTGGCGCAAGTCGCCCTCAGTCGCTAATTTACTGTTTAAAGTTTCTTAACTTTACGACTTAGTTAAAATTGAGGTCGTCGTAATGTAAACCAATATTATCTGCAAATAAACTTACGGTGGATTAATCATTGATGAAAATGATCATTGATTATATAGAGAATTTGTTTGCTCAATGCCATACTATGTTTTAGCAACCATTATGTGCCGGCAACATGTAGGTGGCGCTCATAGCATTGTCCGGCAATACTAATAACAATTTATTTGGCCGCCTATAATAACATTGATAATGAATAGTTTCCATACAAACGACTGATGGATTATGTAAAAAAATATTTAACCAAATATAACAATTATTACCAAATATAACATTAAATTATTAGTGCCATTTATCGCATTTTTTTTCAGGCTGACCCCGTCGCATAAACAATATGGAGGTATTAGAATGCCATCTATTAGACTATTTTAACATGAAAGCGCTTAATTATTATAAATTTAAAAATATATAGCAAATAAAATTGACATCCTTATTCTTTAAATAATATTAAAATAATAGAAGATATGAATTTAAAATAGAAGGGTTAAGGGAAAGAACGATAAATATAAACTTTCAAAATATTTTAACTTTGAACTATTAATTTTTTAACTTATAAATTTACTAACTTATGACCCTTCAGATAGGGTTTGTTTAGTTTAAGGCTCCCTTCCGAGTTGACGCGATTAAAATTTAGATATTTAGGAATGCAACGCGCCCGCGCGCTTTCGATATAAAGATGTATAGGTATACCGATGCGATAAGAAAATACGTCCCACCGTTGGCAGTGGCCAATTACGAATGACGATTTCGGCTTCGTGCGTCGTCTAATATTGTCGATTTGGCTTTTCAATTATAATATAATAAATTATCAAATGAACAGTTTTTTATAAAGTAAAAATTAGATTACAATAACAACATAACTTAAGATCACTGTGTTATTTTTTATATCACTCAAAAGTATCTTTAATAAATAGAATAAAAATAATGTTTGGCAATAACATTTCTGGAAATTACGTAATTTCAAACATTTTTTTATTATATTTTTTGTATGGAAGTTCCAAAAACTATCTTGGTACTATGCAAATAGACCATACGCTGGTGTAAATAATATTTTTTTAATATTGAGAATCATCTCTAGGTTTTACAAAAACTGAAGAAAAATCTCGCTAGCTTTTATTTTTTTGGAAAACAGTAACAGAATAAAGATAATTTACAATTAATATGGAAACAATTTTCCAATATCGTTTTGTCGAAATGATAGCTTAAGGATCGGGGTTTTAAAATCCGGCATAATTGTATTAAAATTCTTTTTCGTGTTCTCACAACCAGGTCACAAACTTATGCTTCATATAGCTTTTGGCCGCCACGGCCGGCACGGCCTCTTAAGTGAGAAATAAATATATTTTGTCTGTAAAATAAAATGTTAAGTTAAAAAAAAATACATTATAATTAAATTTATCTATATGATATATATAAAAAGGGGAGGGTAGGCGAGGACAGGGGGAATAGTAAGAAGGAGAAGGAAGCGGATATCCGAGCAGCGCCGGGTAACATTCCACTAGTTCATAAAACAAGTATCTCATCTTAAATAAAAAAATACCATTTTTATTATTTTTTTTGAAAAATAAAATTTACAGTAAGAGCTACAAAATTCTGTAAACATTACTTTAAATCGCGCATAAACTTTTCCTTGAGGAGAAACAAATTAAACCCATAGCAATTGGCTCATCGCATACTTAACTGAGCAAAAACTCCCTTATCTTAGAAATGCCGATATTTTACTTAAAATTACGTTCGATGTGAAAAAAGTTGTAAGCATTCACACCCGTACAATTGAGGTACAGTTTAAAAGATATAGCATTGATCGTTCTTCCCCGTAACCCTTGAAATCGTTGGTTATTATATTATTGCTTTGTTTAAAACGCTGTCTATTGGGAAAATGCACATAAGAGAAGATCAATCAATATTTGGAACTATGAGTGCCAACTATAAGTTGCACTCATAGTTTTATAGTAAAATCCTAGCTGCCAAATCGTATTACGGCATTGAACAATCTAATCTAACTCGCTACTGGGTGGCGCTGTAGCACATCAACTTATATACCGTTCAACCGATCGCCATGAAAATTGGTATATAGAGATATTTAAGCACTCATAATATTTTTGCGCTATTATTTGTAATGTAACTCGCCATCAGTTGGCGCTGCAGCACATTAATTTCTATACCGCTCAACCGATCGCCTTGAAAATTGGTATACATAGACATTCGAGCAGGCATTATATTTTCGCGCTATTCACTTTGTAGTAACTCGCCGCCAGGTGGAGGTGCAACACACCAACTTATATACCATTAAACCGATCGCCATGAAAATTGGTGTACATAGGTATTTGAGCACGGATATAACACGGGCAACGCCGGATAATACCACTTGTAGCCTATACCTATAATCAATGATATAATTAAAAGGTTTGACCCTAATAATAATAGTTTTTTTCGGAATCAGTGCAGTTTCAGATCGCGAACCTTTGGTTTGCTACCTCTGCCTCAGCAACAATGCGTAATGATTACGCATGGCTTGTTTACCTTACGCGGCCGATGCGCCCGCGCCACGCCGTCCACAGCGCCGCCTCTTCCTTCCCCTCTTCACCTTCATTCATCGCCTTGATTGAGGGTATTCAGACGTCTCCGACGCAGCCTCTTTTGTTCTCTGATTAATTCTCGCTCCGCAAAGACTTCGTGCGCCTCGGCGGCTGTGGGAATAGTGGCCGACACTTTAACGTGACGCCACCATCTTCTCGGGACACTTTTGTTGACAGGTTGCTAGGTTGCTCTAAGCGGGCGGGTTTTGGATTTCGTGCCGAGTCATGGGCGGAGGTGTTGAATGAAGAAGTTATGCGAGATTGAATTATTGTTATATGTAACCGCTACACTAAGGTTCAGTCGTAGGACGTGAGCATAACGCACCATGAATTCTGAACCTTAGTATCTCAATGGGCTGATTTAACGATTGGGCAACAACGGGTCTTAATATATTCAGACAGCAGATTTTGCATTTAAATAAAATAAAAAAAGAAACTAATGAGAGCTTTGTCCTTGTTATAATAAATTTTATAAAAAACTTACAAAAAAGTTTTCTGAGTGGCCAAGCAGAAACACTTAAAAAATAGTATTAATAATTCAGGTAACCAAATCGGCCGCCTGGAATATCATCGAGAAAGATTGTGGGCGCGCTGTGCAGTCAATAACGGATTGCATCGAACAATCGATGGTTCGCATATAGACGATGCGGGAACAGTGGCAATTTCTGCCATACGCCTAGAAATTTAAGTTGTTTAAACACAGCACACTGCACAGCTTTAAGCTTACTTGATACCTATTGCAATATAAACCCAATATCGTTAGGCTTTCTCTTACCACTTCTGACAATATAGTCGCCAAAGATACAAAATGTTAAAATTTGACTGATGTGTGTAATATCTCCAGAGTTCTTTTCTCTCCAGGACCATCTTAGGAGTTCTGTCAGTAGCATAGCAGACGAATTGTCGGTTATTTTAAATATTTTTTTTGGATATGGATTCTGACGGAATTGAAAATGGCAAAAGTAATACCTATATGAAAAAGGGATGTTGTAACAACGTGGATATTTGCCGCCATATATCACTTGTGCCAGTTTTTAGCAAGATTCTTGAAAAAAATATTCTCACGAGATTGACTAATTTCTTTACAGAAAATAATATTCTCAGCATTAAACAATTTGATTTCCAAATAAACCTTTCAACATAAGATGCCTAAATGCCGAGAGCACTGCTAAGCCTTGACAATAGCAAAAAAACAGTTGGCATTTTCTGTAATCTTTCTAAGGTTCTGATTGTGTAGAACATTCAATTCTACTAGAAAAACTAGAACACTTTGTGATTAGGAATAGGAAACTAGCGCTCATACAGTCCTACTTACAAGATTGTACCCAAATTACGCAAGTCGGAAGTAGCTAAAGCTCCCCTCACAAGAATTTCCAAAGGTGTTCCTCAAGGTTCTAAACTCGGCCCCTTTTCTTTTTGCTTATAACTCCAGAATCAATTAAAAAAACTAATTATTATAGATGCCAATTGATTCCCTATTATATATTTTTAGATACAATTTTAAAAAATGTATATGACGTCATAGTAGATCGTGAGATCATCAATTTTGAAATTTTGTAATTGGCCCGTCTATATCCGACTTATCTGACATTTTGTACAACATCTCGGAAACTATTGAACATATATAAAAAAAACGAAATATCTATTATGTGAGTATCAAAAGAATGTTTGAATGAAATTGTAGGATAAAAAAAGATGTATTTAAATTACGATCTTTTAATAATATAGCAATAGCACCTGCTAATACATGTAATAAAGAAAATAATAGAAAAAACAGTATTTTTACTGATCAAACAATAAAAAAACTTGATTTAAATTTAATTTATACATTTAATGTTTATTATAGTAGAAATAAAATTATTATCTCATAAAATTGAAGAAATACCTGCTAAATGTAAAGAAGAAAATCCTCTTTCATAAATTCTTCTTGATAAAGCGGATATAATGTTCATCCTGTTCTTGTTCCTAATTTTATACGAGTAAATGTTCTTGATTGTAAATTAATTGATGGCGATAATAATCAAAAACCTAAATTATTTATTCGTGGAAATGCTATATTAGGAGATCCAAATATTAAAGAAACCAATAAATTTATCTCTAAATCCACCAATTAAAAGATGCACTACTATAAAATAATATATAATCAAAGCATAAGAAATAATAATTAAAATATACTTACGATTATTTATAAAAAAATAATTGGGATGTATCAATTCAATTTGATTTATTATTCTAAATATTAATATACCAATTAGCACATTTCAAATACCAATAAAATAAAAATTGAAATATTTTTATTAGTAGAAAATAATTCATACTTTAAAAATAGAATTAAAATGACTGAAGACTGAACTAACTTCAAATATTAAGTGTATAACTTAATTTTTTTTTTTTCTTAAAACTAAGTTTTAAACTTAGTTTTAAGAATTTTAAATATTTTTTATTATGTTATCTTATATTTAAATTTTATAATAATTTGAAAAAATAGGATAAAAAAAAATAGAAAATCCACGTTATTGAAATAGTAAACCAAGCATAAAATTAGCTTATTTTATTTATAATTAATGTAATTAAAGCTTAATATTTTTAATTTTATTTTTAAATAAAAATTGTATATTTGTTTAAATATAAATATATTAATTAGCATACGTATATATGAAATAAATGGAATGTTATGATTTCAATAATAGAAGATTATTTTAATACATATTATATTTTAATGGTATATTTAGTGGCCCCCGGCTTCGAGTTATTAAATAAAATACACAAAAAACGACTATCTGTTAGTTCAGGCAGAAATCTGTTGATTCGTGAATTGACGCTGCTGTAGAATGCTAATATAGTCGAGCTATTATAATAATGTAATAATATGATGTAATAATAATGTAATAATAATGAAGTAAAAATGAAATGGTCCCTAAGATGTCGCTCACATCTTAGGGACCATTCGTAATAAAAAACGTTTTTTTAGAATGTCGATGAAGCAAGCTTTAACAATTATGTCTGTTTGTCAAATGTGCTTTTGCCAAAATATTATACATTTATTTATTTATTTGATCTTCGGGAAACATACAGCGCTCCATTAATTTTATTTATTTTTATTTATTTAGGTACATAGGATTAGGTATACAGTTCATTCATAGGTCATGTAATCTTATAATAATTACAATGTTTTTTCTGGCTGATTTATTGTTTCCTACAGTATGGTCTTACATTATTTTCCGTTTCAATATTTATCAAAATTTCACTGAATTAAAATAAATTAAATTACTATCGAACAATCACTACTATAGGATAGGATAAAGGTATTTAAATTATAGTCTATTGCTATGTCTCATTTTTGATCTGTTCGTTTTCGAATTCTTCATATATGTATATTACGTATTATACCTATTTCGTAGTCGCCAAGTGAGCTACGTACAGCCTTGCTGAACTTGACATATTTCACATGAACAGATTGGCTCATGTGAAATATGTCGATATATTGAAAACGTTCATTGTATGTGGTCATCAAGCGGTACATGATAGAGTTTTGGGCGTAACTAGAGCTTACACGAATTACAACAAAATAAAAAAAATAGTATTACACAAATTACAGAACAATATTTTTAGAATTAGAATATTGGTATTAGAATTACAAAAATATACAACACGAAATAAATGGTTTTATTTTCAAATTATAGAATTCGAGTTTACCTGAAATCATTTTGATCCTGGGTTATCAAAAAAAATCAATTCTAGAAAATATCTGTCCGTGTGTGTGTATATCTGTGTGCCTGTACCCACTGTATCTCAGAAACAACACTACCAATTAGATACCAAATTTTGTACAAAAATAATTCATCCCTGCCGCAATTTGTAAATCTTATGAGAGATATCCGGATTTTTCCGGATAAATAGTAGCTATTTCAAATTTTAAGAAATCATAAATCTGCTAATACTGGTTCTAGAAAAACAAATAAATGTGACTGGGATTTTTTGCAAATTAAAATGTTTATTTATTTATTTTTTATTTATTTTTTATATCCATATTAATAACATATAATTAATTAATTACAAACTATTGATTAAAAACTAGTAGTGCTTAACATTAATACTTAATTAATCATTGATAAAAAAAAAAGGTACAGGCTCATGTGGATTTTACTGCCTCACTAGGCTTAGGCCTGTGTCGAGGCAGTAGTCTAGTGAAGGTTGTCTAGTAGCAGCCGTGTGTTATAATCTGAAAATTGAATAATTCATAACTATTATTAATGCTAGAATGGAAATAAAAATTTCTTTAAATTTATTTTTATTTATTTATTAATTTACAATAACTTTATAATTATGTCATATACACACCATTAACATACTATGGTTGAGTTGGGAGAGATTGAGCACATCCTATGGTGAAAATGTCTATCCGCATTCCTAACTAGGTCAGAGACCCGTATCTAGGGATGCTGCTTTTTGTTTAAAGGTATCGACATTGATTTTATAAAATCAATGGTATCGATGAGCTGACTCTTTTGATGTTATGAACTTACGTTGCATTGCATAATACATAAGAATATATACATATATACATACACATACATAGTTAGTTAGTTAGTTAGTTTGTCTGGGCTTTTTCCCGCACTTGACCTCTTGATTGGGCCGTTGTGCGTGGCTCATGTTTCTATTTATGTTACTCCAGCCAACCCAGGCTGTCCCAGAAGGTTAGCAGCCTGTTTGGGTTGCTACAGGCCTCCGGGACAGATGCTGGAGATTGTAGTATTTTTGCCCGTTGCTCTGCCACGCTCCTGCATTCCATGAGCACATGCTGTGGCGTTTCTTCTTCCTCCATGCATCCTCTGCATAGAGGGCTGTCTGTCACACCTATGGTAAACAGGTGTTTGTTTAGGGGACAGTGGCCTGTCATAGTACCTATGACTTTACACATACACATACATACACACATACATAAATATATATATACATACCTACACCTATACATACATAAGCAAATAATACACGAGATTTGATATTAGTTAGTAATACATAATTTAATAAAACAACTTAAATTATTAGCGAGAGCAATTGAGACTCAGCATACATTGGACCCCTTTCAAGCAGGTACTTCTTTATAAGTATTTTGAATGAATTTAAGTTGTTTGCATTCTTATAACTGTCATTTAAATTATTATAAAATCTCGGCGCAAGGAAGTAAAAATGCCTTTGGGCAAATGAAGACTTTACAATCGGAATATTATAATTTGACCCAGTAGCTTGCCTTGTGTTTTTAATTTGTTGGCTTTTTGCCTGTTGATCCTTAATTCTGTGAAACTGAATTAGTAACTGTTTTATGAATAATTGCCTCACATCAAGTACTCCATATTCTGTATAGAGTTTCGCTGAGGGGTATCTAGGGGTTTTTTTTATTTATGACCTTCAGAATCAGCTTCTGCGCATTGATCAGAGGAAGGAGTACTTGTGTGGTGCAGCCACCCCATGCGATTGTGCCATAGGACCACAGGCTTTGGCATAACGCCATATACACAGTTTTGAGAAGGGGCTTTGGTAGAACATTTCGAAGCTCTCTAAACACGTAGGCGAGTTTTCTTGTACTTGTGGCTAGGTTGCTTACATGTTGCTTCCATGTCAATGTTGCATCCATAGTGACACCCAGATACTTATATTCCCTAGTCCTTTCAATGGTTTGACAATTGCAGACGTCAAAAATTTCTTTAAATACTCGAATAATTCCTATATATTTGTAGTAGGTAAGTCGTTTCCTTTCATCTTTAGTGGCGTACAAGTTTAATGATTAAAATTTTTAAATCAAGGGTAGAAAATAAAGAATTTGAAAATCGAACTTGAAAATCGCGATTAGCTTACAGCCGATTACAGTCGATAAAAAAACAGTCAAATCAAAAAGCAGAAAACAAAACAGTTTGAAAATGTAATTTTTATACCTGAAACAACGACTCCTTTTATTTCGCAAGAACAACCGAAATTTGGAAATACCAAGTATCAAACAGATTTTTTTTTTGCAATGACGGCAGTAAAGTAGAGTACACAATTTAGAATGTTTTCATCTAAATATTTTTTATGTTATTATATGTTTCCTTAGTATTTGTCATGTATAATATATTCTGCAGTGTGGTTTGTCGCTAGATGTTGGAAATATAGTTGTAAACACCGTTTTTTGCCTTTTTCGACAATAACAAAACGTTCTACAAATTGTAGCCTAATTTAATTAATATTTATATTCAATACCCTTATTAGAAGTATTACAACCGAAGTAACAAATAGTTTCTATAACATAACTAAACATTATAATGTCGCATAGTATGGTAGTCTTCATGACAATTCACCTGAATTACTGTGTTGCTAATATCCTTTGGAAAAACCCGTTTATGCTAAATAATTTAATGTATAGGATTTTGCATTTTAAAATTTACTATTTTAAAATTTCAGGTTGTACGCGATTCTCCTGGTGCATGACCCAACAGCCGCAAGAAAGTATACCAATAAGACGACTACCTTTGCAGTACCTTGACCTAACAGACTGCGCCGCCTTGACAGACGCTGGTCTTCGAGCTGCCGTCAGATCCTGTCCCCAGCTCGTCTATTTGTACCTGAGGAGATGCATACACTTAACAGGTGATAAGATTTAATTTCTTATTCGAGGTTTTGTGGTTTAATATTTTTTTATGTCCAAAATATGGTTATTAAAATATTATTAAATGATTTTGAACATAGGAATACCGGTTTCATTGCTCCCGAGTAGGAAATCGGTAGCAATCAAACCGTGTCACCGACATAAACCCTAATATATCGCAAACCAAGAATGCTAGCTTGTCCAATAATTACCACATTAATAATGAATATAGAATAAAAGGAACGCATCTTTTTTTTTGTGACAGAACAGAAACAAAAGCAAAAACAAATGCAGTAAATTCGTAGTTGGATATTTTTTTTTTCTGTTTATAGTCTTTTTGATGGTTTTTTTAACAGCGACTACTAAGTTTAAATATTTTTTTTCGAGTAGTATTAAATAGTCTATAAAATAATGTTTATTTAAATAACCTAGCATTCTTAGTTTCTGAGATATTAAGGTTTATTATGGTGACCCGGATTCATTGCTCCCGAGGTCATTTTTTTTTACCTAATCACTAGTATCTGCTGAACAAAAATACTGTACATTTTTATAATCATATTTATCCTATAAATTTTGGATATTTTTAAAAGCTATTTATTTGAATATCTAAAAATGAATTTCTTGTAAATTTTATGGCAATTGAAAATATATAAATTAAAAAATATCCAGATATCTAAGTACCTACAGTACTACTTTTACGAAAAGAAAATGTTTTGAAGTACTTCAAAACTACAGAGAAATTTTGAATCTAAAAAATAATAATGTAAAAATAGTATACTCTTTATTTGCACTTTATTATAATATCATAAAAATAGGGGAGCTTATTGCCACATGGCAATATCTTACAACTAATCACAGTGGTACATTATAGAATTAATATTATTATGTCCATCGGCATAAAAAACAGACCACTATAATTATTTAAAACTAGGAATGGTCAAGGAGAGGATATTGGGCGAGGAAGAGGAGAGAAACGGAAGAACTGATTACTTCTTAGAAAGGTAGTTAGATTAGGTAGTTAAAAGGTAGATGACTTCCTAGTCTTTGAGGGGAGTATTAAATGAAGGTAAAGAATACGAGTTTCGTATATTTTCCGGGGGATCAGGGTCTTGCGCCTATGGACACAGAAGTATGAGACCATGGGAAATTAATGGTTTATAAAACTCCTGGAGATAGGATGGTGTTGATTAGGAGAGTACACGATAGAGGAGAGCAAGTATATGCGCATTTCTTCTTTGGCGTACTGGCAATCACTAGGTATTTATCTATCAAAAATAACTATCTTTCAAATAGAAACTGCACATACCGTATTGAATTTTTTTCCTTTTGTAGAGTATTTTTTTAGTATTTCCGTTGGCTCTAAAGCAATTAATCTACAATCACCAGTAATGGTTTAAAATATCTTTTTCAGATGCTGGTTTGAAGTATGTTCCCGCTTACTGTTCCGGTCTCAGGGAGTTGAGTGTATCAGATTGTGCCGGCATCACAGATTTTGGTTTATATGAACTGGCCAAACTTGGCGCAGCCCTGAGATATCTATCCGTTGCGAAATGTACACAGGTTAGTTCATTTCATTTGATTCAAAATAATAATTGTAGTTTAATTATAATCAACTTAGCAAGAATCTATAACTCCTCCATAATCAAGATTTTGAGATATGGATTTAAGTATCAAAAGCTTTGGCAAGATCATTGATTATACTGGATATTATATTGCTTAATGACGTACTACGTATTGGCAGCTAAGAATTTACTATGAAACTCAATGAGTAGATGGCACTCATAGTTCCAAACATTGTTTAATCTACTCTTATGTTCAAAAGCCCAATACATAGCATTTAAAATTTGCACATATGGTATCCTATATCCCTATATTGCTATATTTCTGTGATGTAATCAGTCTATAAAAAAATCGCTAGATGGCAATAATAATTGAATGGTTTTATTGTTACGCTTGCCTAAATTAATGGGTTTGTATAATCAATCAGTCGTTTATAAAAAACCTTTCATTATCAATGTTATTATAGATGACGACATAAAATGCTTTCAGCATCATGTGCATGTCGCCGGCGCAGAGTAGCCAAAACGTACTATGGTATTGCACGATCTAATACCCTATATCAGCGGTTCCCAACGTGTGGGCGGCGACCCACTGGTGGGTTGCGAGCCGATTCCAGGTGGGTCGCGAACACAATGTATGAACGTAGGGCAGATAGATGGAGAACACAACATATGGCAGATAGGCGATGAGATAGAATGACGAGTCTAAGTGTATTTAGGATACCTACAGACAATATATTTAAATAAAATAAAGATAGCACTTTAAAATAATAGAATAGCATTCATGAGAAAACTTGTGTTGTGGAAGAATAACACTGAACAGCGAAAGTTCGTCCGCTTTCCAGCTTTAGATACATTCATAAACTAAAATCAACTGCAACCATCCAGTAACTTAATAAACGCAATTTCCGATCATTTGAATTCGTTAAAATGCGATTTCGAACATTCAACTAATGCCGATGAAGAGTTAACTGACTTGTCAGAAGATACCTGCTTGAAAAGTACATTCGATCGCCAACGCTTGACACAATTCTGGCTATCTCTACAAGTTACACATCCGCACATTTATGCTGAGGCAGTAAAAGTTCTACTCCCATTCACAACGTCGTATTTGTGTGAAGTAGGTTTTTCTGCTATGACAAGTATTAAGACAAAGTAAAGGAAAAAGCGAGATTTGTCAAATCCTCTGCGCTTAAAAATATCTCTCATTAAAGTTGACGTAGAAGCTGTAATTTTGAAAAATAGAAAGCAAGCTCATCTGTCACACTGAATTATTTCGCCGTACCTACCCTATGATTTTCAAAGTAGGTAGATAGGTAGGTATATAAACGTAGTTCTTAGGTTCTATTTTTTATGTTGTCGCACATTACAATTTCTTATATGTATAAAAATGAAGACTTACTTATGATACTTACAAATGAATTATTTATTTTTTAAATCAAACCACTCACTAACTTTTCTGAAAAATTTCTCGCTGGGTCGCAAAATATTGTAATTTTAAAAAGTGGGTCGCGGGGTCAATAAGTTTGGGAACCCCTGTCCTATATAATCTATTGCGAGATAGAGGAAAATGGATTGGCATATCTCACCGATATCGAGATCGAGGCATCGGTTATGATGATGATCTAATCTGTCTCATCCGTCTATCATCTTTACATTTCTCTGTGTTGGGTCAATTAACTGTTAACCTTTCTTCAATCTATTCCAGGTTACCGACGCTGGACTGAAAGCGATCGCTCGCCGGTGCTACAAACTGCGCTACCTGAACGCGCGCGGCTGCGAGGCGGTCAGCGACGACTCGGTGACGGTGCTGGCCCGCTCGTGCCCGCGCCTGCGAGCGCTCGACCTGGGCAAGTGCGATGTGAGCGACCGCGGCCTCACCGCGCTGGCCGAGAGCTGCCCCAACCTCAAGAAGCTGAGTCTGCGCAGCTGCGACCTGATCACGGACCGGGGCGTCCAGTGCATAGCTTACTACTGTCGAGGGTTGCAGCAGCTCAACATCCAGGATTGCCAGATCACGATAGAGGGCTATCGGGCCGTTAAGAAGTACTGTAAGAGGTGCATCATCGAGCATACTAACCCGGGCTTCTTTTAGCCGTACCTGCATTAAAAATAAGAGTCGGCGGCGGAAGTCGGTCAAAAGTTTACAACTTTTTCATTAATATTGCCGATCCTTACGTTCATAGTTTTGTTTACATATTGTGTTTCCTTACATACCGTGGAGTGGGGGGAAATTATAAACAGTTTTATTTACGTTTTTATTGATATTTCCCTCTACTGATAGATTGATAATATTGTGTATACAAAATAGCTATACCGAATAGTGCCCAGATGAATTTCGCGGCGCCAGCGGTATTTGTAGGGTACAGCCGCAGGCAGAGTTCATTGCGACCCTTCTAGGCTAGTCCCTCTTCGAGGCGGCTACCGGATGGTTAGTTAGTTAGTTAGTTGTACTGGGCGTTCCTCCGCAAGTCGACATCCAGTGTGCCTATTTTGCGTGTAACGGGGGTAGCGCTATTCCACCCACCCCAGCTCCTCGACGAAAGCCAGCAGGGCTTTCAGGTTTCCTGCTGCCTCGCGCAGGGTTCCTGGAGTCCCAAGGTGTTTTGTCCTGTATACTTCTACCTGTTTACAATCTAGCAGAATGTGTTTTGTGGTTTCTTCCGCCTCCATGCATGCTCTGCACATAGGGCTATTCGTTCCGCCCATGTTGAAGAGGTGTTTGTTTAGTGTGTTGTACCCAGATGAATTTCGCGGCGCCAGCGGTATTTGTAGGGTACAGCCGCAGGCAGAGTTCATTGCGACCCTTCTAGGCTAGTCCCTCTTCGAGGCGGCTACCGGATGGTATCTGAACCGTAAGTTGAACCAACCTAAAAACACAGACAGGCTGTCGGGTCCAAGCTGCATGGAACCGTAAAGGAGCAAAAGTTTTGAAAAAGATAAACAGAAGATAAAAGCGCGCTCGCGTTGGTTTAGGAACGGTTTACGGCGGAAAAAAGGGCGGAAGCGGGTGAGCGGGTAGGAAACATGGTTGCCGTGGCCACGAAACGTGTGCACAGCTTCGCTCAGCCTGTGCATCCGCCACAACCCACGCTGTGATGATTTGTATGGCAGCTGGTAACGTACGAGCCATGTGTGAAACGTGGCTGTGCGCAGCAGTCTGTGGCCACCTTAAAACATAATTAAAATAACTCCGGGTTATTCAGAGTCTCCTTCGGGTTATTCATCTCTGTCTCACCTTTTTAAAAATCTTGGTCTCTCCAGGAAAATAATGAACTCCTTCTTAGAAAAATTATCTAAAACCGCGATTTCCGCATCTCAAATTCTATTGCTTCGAAGGGGGAGTGAATGGATGGTAAGGTGAACGCTCACATGTGGCAAGACAGCTGTCCTAAACCTACCACAGCCGGTCGTTAGTCCGGAATCCACTGCTCACCCCCCAGAAGTGTAATAACACTATATGATGGGCCCGACTTCGGTCGGTGAATTCCATGGCAGCTCCGTTTGTATTTTATTATTTATTGAATATTCAAATTGATCAATCCCCCTCATTCCATGGTACTATGATCAACCATTACTCAATGAATACATAAAACAAGCCATCATCAACTGCTGATATATAAGAACTTAATGTAAACACGCGCTAATACTATGCTTATTTGAATCCCACATACATAAAATTATAATTTTAAAAGCTTTTGTAAATTATGTATAATTTAAAATGTTCAAATTATCCCCTAATATATTTTTTCCTCGACTGTACATTAACACATCCTATTTTATTGTAATTGTTCTTCCATTAGATAGTAAGGTTAATTTAATTATTTATATAAGTCGGGGAGGTAGTGAATATTTTTATAACTTTTTTTCCCAGTTTGTGAAAGTAATTAAATCTGGTACCTATATTATTGATGCTAATCAAGAAATTCCGGGTCTGGCAATCATAAGGCGATATGTGGGTGGGCGGGAGGTAGGTACAATCGAATTGTATTTATTTTCCCAGTTATATTTTTTTTTCCATTCACTAGAGTCGATCATTAAATGCACAAAAAAGCAGACTGGCTTATATTATACAGCTGAACGAAGCTAGTCTGCCGGGAATATTTGAAAAGTGAAAAAATCCATGTGTTTTACGGATACTTCGCCCTTATTTTTACAGGTTTAAAGCTTATAATACAAATTGATATTATCACAGATTATCATTTAAAAGAAGTCTGGCTACTTTAGGAAGTTGCGGAATGTGTCTGGGGGGATCTAAAAATAAGACAAAATTACAACTCTTTGTTCTCGTTTTCACAGTTTTGATTTTTTTTACATGATAATTGACCCTATTATCCATCGTAAAAAACACATCTGGCTGATTTCCATAAAAACTAAATCGCCATCAGACTCTACTGAAGCTTGATGCATTGCGCAGTGTTTTATCCGTGTAATTAGTTTAATGCGCGTCAAACCCGTTTATTGCTTGTTACTCTGACGCGCTTTAAATGAATCTGGCAAGGCTTTGGTGATCGCAAATCATAACCAGATGTTATTTTTAACTATCGTTATGATATCAAGTCAGACCACTGTCCCCTAAACAAACACCTGTTTACAATAGGTGTGACAGACAGCCCTCTATGCAGAGGATGCATGGAGGAAGTAGAAACACCACAGCATGTGCTCATGGAATGCAGGAGCGAGGCAGAGCAACGGGCAAAAATACTACAATCTCCAGCATCTGTCCCGGAGGCCTGTAGTAACAGGCTGCTAACCTTCTGGGACAGCCTGGGTTGGCTGGAGTAACATAAACACAAATAGAAACATGAGCCACGCACAAAGGCCCATTCAAGAGGCCAAGTGCGAGAAAAAAGCCCAGACAAACTATCTAACTAACTATCAAGTATCATCTATCCAATTTGCTGGTCTGTAAAAAAAAAGACCACCATTTTGTTCGATTTTTCAGGTGCCAGACACGTTTGCCATGTCTATAGAACGGCCAGATTATTATTTTCAAATCAATGTTGCATTCAACTTGACGGTAAAACTATTTGTATTTGCAATTTGATGGTAAAAACTATATTTTAAAAAGCATTTTTCAGCTCGACGCACTGAAAAACCACTATAAAGTACATGTTCGCTATTTAGAATAATCCTATCGACATTTGGTGACTTGGAAAATCAGTACTGAAATAAATCACTATCTCTCCCCGACTATATCGCCAAAGTACAAAATTTGGTGTCATAAATGTGTATATTATGTAGACAATATATTGTTATTGAAAATTAATTTATTGAATCTTGAAATTTTAGAGCTATAATCTGTATTGTGGATATCTGATAAGGATACATCATATATATATATATATATATATATATATATATATATATATATATATATATATATATATATATATATATATATATATATATATATATATATATATATATATATATATATATATATACACGTAAATAAAACTGAGCGAGGCTTTTCCTTTTCATATAATATTTAATTATTAAAGAATCAATGTGATATAATATAGGTGTTAAGACTGTGTACAAAATATTTCTACAATAAAATGATTCCTCCCAGATATCCACTAAATAACAAAAAGACTTCGAATATGGACTACTATTTATTTGTATCATTAGCTGCCATTATAGAGTTTGTAATAATATTTAAATGAGTCAGTAAAAATGGATGTTATAAAATGTGAGTTGTTTTTTTTTTAATTTTCTAATCCCAAAATCTAATATAGGTTTCAAGAACCATTGGCGTCCTTGAAGAGGATGAATCAGTACGAGCAAGTAAGCAACTTTTGATCAAAATATGTGGAATAAACAATTTTTTTTTCAAAATTTTGAAAATGTTATGTGAAAAAAAAGAATAAAACGCTTAAATAGTAGGTAAAATATCGCTAATATTGATTAATAGCGATATTATACCTACCGCTAGATAGCGCAACGCGCGCAAACGTTTGTCAAACTTTTATTTAACTCTCAAGTTCGTCAAAGTTTCCAATTGTTAGTAATAAAAAAAATCTCAATTTATCATTTTGATATTTTTTTTATAGGTAAGAAAGAAATTCTATAAAGAAAATTTTCAGTCAAAAACTTTGTATTAAAAATATATATTTAATTAATAGGATATTCATAATAATAATAATAAACTCTTTATTTGCACTTAATTAGTATACAAAAAGGCGAGCTTATTGCCACATGGCAATGTCTTACAACTAACCTAACCACAGTGGTAGGTACATGCGCGCATTGTGAAAATAAAGATTATTACATAACATACAGACAAGTGGAAGAATTTAATACAAATTATAATGCCCGAGGAGAGGAAATCGGGAGACGAATAGGAGAGAAAGGGAAGAACTGGTTACTTCTTAGAACGGTAGTAATCCGGTGAGTCTTAAACGATGGTAAAGAAGGCGAGTTTCGTATATTTGCTGGGAGATCGTTCCAGAGTCTTGCACCATGGACACAGAAAGAATAGGAATAGAAATCACTATTATGATTCGGATTTTTTAATAACCTGTCAGAGGCTGACCGAAGTACGAGACCGTGGGAACCTAGTGTTTCAAAAAGCTCGTGGAGATAGGATGGTGTTGATTGGGAGAGTACACGATATAGGAGAGCAAGTATATGAACATTTCTTCTTTGGCGTACTGGCAACCAATTAACTGTGCCCTATATAGTCGGACACGTGATCATACTTACGTAGATATTGACCCATATTATCTATGCAGATTTGTCATTTTAATGGGACTTGCTTAATTCGTCGGCTGTAAAACTCTCGTGGACAGGAAGCAATGAATGCTTCAAAGTTCTTCTATCTTCAAGCAATGAATGCTTCAAGATAATTATTTCCAAGGGGAAATAGTCTAAATTCTGAAAAAAATAAAATAACAGTATGGCGGCGCACTGTAGACGGCGGTCTCAACAACACCTATATGATATAAGATAATAGTACCTATAATGACAAATGGTTTTCTAAAACATAGCTGTCATTATTTTAATATTATTTACTTAAAGAGGTAATTTTTTTTTTTTGGTATACTGGTTTCAATAGGTTATAATTACGCACTTTAAGCTTAGATAGACTAATAGATGGCATTCTATCTCCTAGTATTATTTCTGTAATGTAATCAGTCTATATAAAATTGCGATAGATCGCAATAATAATTGAATGTTATTATTGTTATCATCGGTTAAATTATTGGGTTTTTAAAATCCATCAACTTGGGTTGTCCACTACAACGGGAGAACCCGCCACCTCAGGAAGTTTTAACTATAGTGATCGTTCTATCTCCCGTGAGGTGAGCGTAGATGACTTAGAGACAATATAGAACTGTTTCCAGACTCCCTCTGCTATCGGTCAGAATGCACAATCGATTGGCTGACGCCGCAAAGGGCAAACCGTCCAGGAGCGCCTGAAGGTTGACAACTAGGGGAAACTGGCCCGAAGGCCAGAGTCCTACCCTGGCTCGCACTTCTACGTGGAGGCCGCCGGATGGGTGTTGACCCGTGAGTATGGCCGACCCTGAACACAAGGGCCTTAAGGTGGGTATCCATTAGGTTCGCGTATCAACTCTGCTCCGCGCACCTGCAACTGCTCCAGTAGTGTTCCTGGAGCGTGCAATGTTGCACGCTCCGCGGCGAGCGCTCCAAGCGGTGGCGGTAAATGCGCGAACACAAAGTGGAGCGCAGTGTGTTCGTGGACGCGAGCAAAGTTAGACGTTGGTGGGTACGTCTCGCGCATCACGTTCATCGTTCAGTAAACGCAAATCCATCGCTATGGAGTGAGCCGAGGAGAAACGTCTAGCTCTAATCGAGGAGTGAGAAATTTAAAATTCATTTCGGCTATGACATGTTCTCTCAATGTTCGAATTAAAACTGCGGAACTTTCGTTGTTCTTGAGTTGATGCGCGCACCGTCTCCATTTGAGCAATTGCAGATGCGCGCAGCAGAGTTTATGCGCGAACGTAATACATACCCACCTTTATTAGCCAAAATGAAACAGGGCCCATTAGCTCCCACCATAATCAATCATTCCTTTATAAAAAATTATTCATTATCGATAGTTTTATAGAAGGCCAATTAACTTGCTATTAGTTTGCTAGTCAGTGCTATCAGCGCCACCTGCATTTCGTCGTTTCAGAAGTGTAGCCAAATCATACTACAGAGTTGATCAATCTTATGCCACATATAATCAATGCCGCTGAGCATCAAAGTCAAAAGAGGATATTTCCAGAAATTAATGTTCTTCCTTGCTCGAAAAAAATACATTTTTATTATTTGTTACCTGACCTCAAAAAAAGACAGAGGTTATCAATTCGGTTTAATTTTTTTTTAAGTTTGCACCTCAGAACTCCGTCATATATGAACCGATTTGGAAAATTCTTTTTTATTTGATAGGATATATCCCCATTTTTATCAAAATCCTGTTTTGATGGGATCCATGAGTAATTGAGGGAACTCCTCAAATATTATTATTGGAAGTTAAAAATTTACATGCTGGTTCGGTTCCGATGACAATGCATTTTTTTAATGGTAACCATGACCTGATTCTTCAGTCAGGGTTGGCTCCCTACGAGGGGACTCCTTTACGATCAACAGCACATATGTACACGAAATTTTGTATATGCATTCAATAACAGCACGTTATTGAATTGTTTTTTTTTTGTTTAATTGAAATACATTTTGTATATGAATTCAATTTTGTATAACAGCCCGTTCTAAGTTTCACCAAGGAGTGAGCGCAGAAGACTTGAGGACAAAACAGCCATCTAGCTACGTCACAAGCCCGTAAGAGGCCAACGCCTTAACCGCGAGATAGCCAGGAGTGTTACCCGGGCGGGCCTATGTTTTGTACTTCCAATTGTGACCAGATTACTCCAGTCTCTCGATTGCTTACTAGTTCGAGGTCGCTTCCCTTACGAAGCGGTGAACGGTGTTTATTGAATCTATCGCGGACCATAGCATCCTTTATCCGGCTGTTCACCCAGGATCGGGTAGCCGATGGTCGTTTCAAGAGCAGTCGCCGTAAGGTACGCAACCACCCCCGCTCTATAGGAAACAGTACTGCTTCCAGACTCCCCCGAATGTTAGTCACAGTGCACAGTCGATTGGCTTACGCCGCAAGGTGCGCATACCGTCCAGGAGCGCCAGAAAGTTGATTCCCAGGGGAAACTAACCATAAGGCTAGAGTCCTTTGTCGGATAGGTGTTGACCCGTGAGTATGACCAACCCTAAACATAATGGGTCTTCGTGGCGAACTCAGCAAGGGCCCATTAACTCCCACAGGACTGCGGCACCCAGGGGTGGCTTGCAACGAGGGAACTACTCAACGGTCACCTCACAGACACGAAATTTTGTATACGCATTTAATTATGATAGCCTGTTCTATGTTTCACCGTGAAATGGCTGCTGTACTTATAAAAAAATGAAGTCGGTTTTTTTTTGATAAAATTTTGTATTATATTATATGGTAAGCTATATCACCATTTAATAAAATAATTTCCAATAATGTCAATGTTATTTTTGGCCACCCGTATGTACTGTCATCTGTCAGGCAAGTGACAAAATAAAGCAATTTAACACCCACTCGGCGATGATTGATGAAAAGTAAATAATAGCCCCCAGCTTCGGGACATTTATTCAGTGATTTAATTCATGGGTTTCCAGAGAGTCACACAATGGAGTCGCCTAAGGCTATTTCAGCTCTTCTATTCATTTCAGGAATGTAGCGCCTCGTTACTATCACTTTTCATGCATAACAATGTAAAAATGAAACAGAAATATATTTATGGTTCAAATTATTGTGTAACATTTATTGTGATAATGGGCCCGATTGCGTTTCTTCGTGAACTAAAATAGCAACTTAGTTCAACCGAACGAGACAGAGCGATACGTTAGAACGGAATATAAAATTAACTATCGTCGATTTTCCCGCACCAAAACTACATGTCGAACTTATAGACCCGTGAATTTTGTAGCAACCGACGTTTCGGCGACGTTGCAGCCGCCGTTGTCTAGGGTAGACTGAAAGAGCTGTCAATCCGTTGATCCTCGGGTTGGCCGCATACCGCTGCCACCACTGCGTAAATTATAACGTTGGTGGGAGAGAGCTCGGTGCGCGCGAATTTCGAAAATCCGTCGTGTATACAACACTCACTATATCCTGTCTTATTATTATTTTTGATATTATTTCTAATATAAAAAAAATATATTTTGAGTTTTTTTGGTTACATACAGGGATTTAATACTCGTATAAGTATAAGTATATTTTGACTTACAGACGTATTTTATAGGTTCGTATTTGACATTTTTATTTTAAATAACATTTCAATATTGATTATCCTGATTTTTTTTTAAATAAAAGTATTTTTTGATTATTGGCAATTTAACGGTTCATTTAATTTCTTAAATTGATATTTGTGATTATTATTGTCGCGTAATCTTGGGGTGACACAACCGTTTTTTTTATCCCGCACTCTGTTTGCATAGACCAAAAACCGTACGTACGTTTCTTTATTAATATGAAAGCCGCACAAGTACCATGAAAACCGGATTGTCCGGTCTAGAACCGGATATCAAGCAACCCTGGTTTGATGATAAAGGTGGCAAAATGGAAAATAATTCGGAAAACGAACAAACTAATACACCACATTAACGGAGAAACAACTGAATTAAATTTAATGGACAATTTCTGGGGCAAAAGGGGGTTTCTGCCAGGCGGTCCTCTCCCTTACGCAGCGGTGAAACGTTGTAAACCGAATCTATCGTGGACCACAGCAATCAAGTAGCCGATGGTCGTTTCAAGAGCAGTCGCCGTAAGGTCAGCAAGCACACCCGCTCTATAGCAAAATGTGCTGTTTCCAGACTCCTCTGACCCAGAATTGACTCCTGGCGGAAACAAGTCCCCAGGCCTGAATCCTACCCGGGCTCGCGCTTCATGCGTGGAGGCCGCCGGATGGGTATTGACCCGTGAGTGTGACCGATCCTGTACAAATGGGTCTTCGTGGCCAACTCAACAAGGGCCCATTAACTCATCAAAACATATTGAGATGTCAACCACAACGGGCGAACCCGTCACCGCAGGACGTTTTAACGATTCATCGTTCTATCGACCGTGCAGTGAGCGTGAAGACTTTGGACATAACAAATCCGACGTCTAGCTACGCCACAACCCGTTAGAGACCAACGCCTTACCGCGAGTAGCCAGGTATGTTACCTGGCGGGCGGCACTCGCGCCCTAACTACCAATTGTGACCAGATTTCTCCGGTCTCTCGATTGGTTCCGAGTTCGAGGTCGCTTGCGCGGTCCTCTCCCTTACGAAGCGGTGAAACGGAGTATACCGAATCTGTCGCGGACCAAGGGATCCTCTGAACCGGGATCGGATGGCCAATGGTCATTTCAAGAGCAGTCGCCGTAAGGTAGACAACTACCCCCGCTCAATAGGAAACAATACAGTTCCCAGACTCCCCCGATTGTTAGTCGGAGAGCACAATCGATTGGCTTGCGCCGCTCGGTGCGCAGACCGTCCAGGAGCGCCAGAGGATTGATTCCCAGGGGAGACTGGTTGACCCAGTGTCCTACCCAGGCTCGCACCCCATGCGTGGAGGCCATCGGATGGGTGTTGACCCGTGAGTGTGACCGACCCTGAAACAGAATGGGTCTTCGTGGCCAACTCAGCAAGGGCCCATTAGCTCCCAACTCATCAAAACAGGGTAAGCCCCTCTCCGAGGAGGCTACCAGATAGGAGTTGAACCGTGAGTTGCGCATGCCAGATGACATAGATTTTTGTTCCACGCCATCCAAGCTGCACGGAACTATTAGGAACCATTTGATTAGAATAGACGATTTTGAGTATTTCGATATTTCTTGATACTCTTAAAATAACTTAATGATAACAATTAAATAAATGGAACCCACTATGCGCCGGTGCTGCCTTATATCCAAAATAGTTTTTAACTAACCTTGTTTGACATAACTTATAACGATGTTACCTACATCGTTATAAGTTATCATAGTTAAAAACTAACGAATATATTTGTACATTTTTAACTTTGCAGCTTTGACGTCCGCAAGGCGCATGCAATGAAATAAATACTCCTCTAACTTGACTTTCAGCATTACTTTCTTCTTTGGGTATAATCCCGTTGCATAGTGTTTTCATTCCATGTCAAGTAAAAGTACATGCTTTTGAATAGTCGCATAACACAACACGTTTTCTCCATTTACAGTTAAATATCTAGGTTTTAAATTTGTACCATAAAATAAGTTATTAAAATATACCGTGTTTTACCGCAAAACGGTGTTTTGGTTATTTATTTCTATGTCTCCAAATTATTTTATGTTTTACATGCATCTACGAAAACGTATGATTTTATTATATGTATAGACACATAGAAAGAAATCGGACACTGCCATGTTTAAGGAAGCGCCAAAATAAAATATAGTAGAATCAAAATAAAAGGTATAACTACAAGTTTAAACTGTAAATAAATATTATACGGATAGTAATATAAAGGTTGTAACGTTTTAAATGTAGGTTCTATATATAATGTTAATATAGAACCTAATTAATTTATACTACAGAAACGAGCCATCCGCGCTATTTATAAATTGGGTGCTAGACAGTCGTTACGCGGAAAATTTAAAGAAATCAATATTTTGACACTTGCATCTCATTACATCTATGAAAACTTAATGTATGTGCATAAAAATAAAGAACTGTTTTTAAAAAAACTCTGATAGGCATGGTGTCAATACTAGAAATAAAAATAAACTTGCTGACCATAAAAGTCGACTCTCCAAAACCACAAAATCATTCAAAGGGCAATGTATACGCTTCTACAATAAAGTCCAAGTAAACATGCAAAATTTATCTGTGATACAATTTAATTCATTTATTAAAGAAGCTGTACTTAAAGGGCTACTATAAAATAAATGATTATCTAGACGACAAATAAAATGGTTACCTCGATGATTAATATCACGTTATATGTCACAATAATTTGTTATAATGTCACAATATCTTAATTTTTTATCATTTATTTATGTTTGTACGCATTATTGACGTCAAAAAGTTACGATTTCGTACTATTTTGAATAAAAAACTTATGATTATGATTAATGGTTATTGGTGAACCAGTAACGTCAAAAGAAAGGATTATTATGCCAGAGAAATATCGATTAGTAACAATTGAGATATAGCAATGGTATAATTTATTATCGATGATTATTATGGGTATTTTATCAAAATAAATTCAGAAAAAGAATATTTCAATTAAATTGTCAATTATGTCTAATACGGCTGACTAGGTAACCACCAGCCATACACACTGCTGAATCACTTGTTGGTGCTCGGTACAGGACGGTTAAAGAAAATGTAATAGAATTTCAGAATCTAGGTCCAGTGCCCCATGGTTTGGGTTTTAAAAAAATCAGTGACGGAGATGGCATAGAAGAAACATTTCCAAAAAACAAAGTAAAGTAGCACAAAAAGTGTGTCATTAACTTCAAACAGAACTTAACGTTCACGACCAAGAAACTTAAACGTTCATCTTTCTTGCCGAACACGTCATTTGAGGACAGTCGACAGTCTCCATCAGAACAAAATGAAAAAAATAAGGTCTGGGGCTGTACGTCTATTAAAATGAAAGAGGAAATATGTTTTATATGCAATAAGAAGGGTACCACTCGACAATCTATGTATAAAAATGCTTCTCTACATCATATAATCGGTATCTCAAGAACGCGTTGTCCGAATTCGAAAACTCATTCGCTAATCTGTTTTATTCATCAATGGGAAGAGCTGATTAGATTTAGGGGTGTCCATAATTAAGTCGGGAAACTGCCTCACAAACAGACTACTGAGAAATCACTCGCTCATCCGTACGATCGTCAAATTTCTAATTACTTTTTAAAGTACTTGTATTTTCCGCGATCATTCAAGCAATCTGGATCTCATCCGCTGCAATTCTGAATAGTCTACCATGTGTTTATTGTGCGCATCAAAGACATACCGCAAGTTTATTTGTCAGTTAGCACGAATTCAACATCTCGTTAACAGTGCGGCATAAGCCAATCGATTGCGCGCTCTGACTAACAGTCGGGGGAGTCTGGAAGCAGTACTGTTTCCTATAGAGCGGGGGTGGTTGCGGACCTTACGGCGACTGCTCTTGAAACAACCATCGGCTACCCGATCCTGGGTGAACAGCCGGGCAAAGAATACCGTGGTCCGCGATAGATTCGCTATACACCGTTCCGCCGCTTCGTAAGGGTGAGGACCGCGCAAGCGATCTCGAACTCGTAACCAATCGAGAGACTGGAGTAATCTGGTCGCAATTGAAAGTAAGGGCGTGAGTGTAAGCCCGCTGGGTAACACTCCTGGCTATCTCGCGATTAAGACGTTGGCCTCTTACGGGTTTGTGGCGGAGCTTGACGGTTGACTGTTTTGTCCAAGTCTTCTGCGCTCACTCCAGGGAGATAGAACGACCAATCGTTAAAACTTCCTGAGGTGACGGGCTCAACCGCTGTAGTCGACAACCCTAGTTATCTCGGTAATATTAGGATTCTTGTACAGATACATTATATGTACGGGTATGGATGTTTTTATTATATTTAACAGCGACGTTTGGCCGATTGTGTGAACGCCGTATGAGAAAGGTGGGTGAAAATTGCTGCAAATTTGCACTTACACAGTCTTCTTCAGATACAATAGTATTAAAGATTTTTGGAATGTCTTGAATTTTTGAACTTTAACGTCCTTTCACCATAGTAGTTGTTCGCTCTTGGTTATTCAAATCTTTTACGGACTTTTTCTCTCACATTCCTATTGTACTGTATTGGTATTTTAAATTCTGAATTTCTAAAATGCTCCATTGCTAGTAAGAATGTAATTTTTTCATGTATAGGTAATATATCGCATCGCTTAAACAACACGTTATAGTTATTTTTACATTGTGTTAACACATTTTTACTTACTAAAAGTTTTATCATTCTTTGGGTGTAATCCCATTGCATAGTGTTTTCATTCCATGTCAAGTAAAAGTACATGCTTTTGAATAGTCGCATAATAATACGTTTTCTCCATTTACAGATAAATATCTAGGTTTAAATATCTAGTAATTACGCAATGCGTGCGGAGTCGCACTTCAAATGAGGGGGAACCACATTTTTGGTAACTGACATTCTTAGCACTTTCCATGGTCAAGTGATAATTACCTATTATTCGTTAAATTAATGCATTTTTTCATGAATTTTACAGAAGGTATTTTTTGTGCAAGTTTACAGTTGATGTGATAAAAATCCAACATGGTGATAATATCCGTAAAAATTCACAACAGATTCGCTTTCGAAAATTAAAAAAAAAGCTATAAAGTTTATAAATTCACTTACATAACCTTGGACAAAAGTTGCGCAACAAGTTCAAATGCATAGCTAAAAAAAATTAGAAAATTCGGAATGGCACGAGTGGCAACACTGATCCCTCTTCTTGAAAATGAAAGTGGGCGAAACTCGCCAGTACATGCGTTTCGTACTCTGTGACGGTTTATAAGGCTGAAAGTTCTATGTTCAAAAATGTTCAAAGTTCTGCGAATTTTCGTTGCTCGTGTTTTTCGCACAAACTCTTAGTGCAACAACTTAATAAAATGTTAAAAATAAATTTCTGTGCCTGTGTCAAAAAAGGTCAACAATAAAACGTCTAGTGGATAAATTAAAAGTTTTCCGAATTATGGTAAATCACACAGAGCTCTGTCGCTGAGAGAGAGAGAGAGAGAGAGAGAGAGAGGGGGGGGGGGGGGCATTTTCAACATGTATTGTAAGCTTTTGAAGTTTTTGTATGTGTTTCGAGTCAATAAAAATTGTTTCGGTTTGTTTTTGAATATTTGACTGACTGGATTGCGCGACTTGTGGCCTAACTGTATATTCAATATTATTTAATTTAGAAAATACCCTTTCAGTTTGATTGCCCCTGAAAAACTTTCATTAAAATGAGCTATTGTCAACGGAGGAATCTTGTTCAGATAGAATGCCACTTCAAGCGAAACTCTTCAAATAACGAATCAAATTAAATTCATTGAATTTGTTGTTTGTTTTGATAGCCATTCGAGGGGATATCGATTTAATTTGCCAACCTGTATAAATACGCTTCTGACGGCCATGTTGTTTTTCACTTCCGGGGGAGATGCCATTTTCTATTAGTCCACAATATATTATAATGCGCAATGATTTTCTCTCGTTACCTGATAACTATATTTATTCATATTTTAGTTAAATTTAAATACTGAATACCTCTAATACATATCTCAGTGGTATTTTAGTTTTATATATTTCAATTATTAGGTCTCTAACGAGAAATGTTTGTTACCAAATATTATTTCTGTTTATTATTATTATTCCTATTTATTGTTTGTTGCACTAGTAGTAGTAGTAGTAGTTGGAGTGGGGGGCTTGTTTCCAGCCCTTGATGTCACCTAGATCTGTAAGGTCTTTTGTAACTACCCACTGTGTGGTTAGGTCAATTGTCAGCTAGTAGCCCGGTACTTCTTACCAGACTAAGTAGGTCACTGACCTTCAAGTTGGGCAGATCGCTGGGTTCGAGAAAGGCTCGTCCCAGTAAACTGTGTCTTTTGGCGGCGAGCCCTGGACAGCGGCCAACAATGTGTATGCTGTCTTCAGGTTCCTCGCCACATATTCGGCAATCCTTGCTCTCAGTCAAGCCAAGGTTGAATAGATGAGCTCTAAGGGTCGTGTGTCCGGTGAGGAGACCGATAGTGGTTCTAAGGTTCTTCTTGCTCATGTCAAGTAGGGCCTTGGTTTTCTTCTGTAGTGGTTGCTCCATCATGGCTTTTGCCTGGCGACATCCCTGACTCTGTTTCCAGGAAGCCCGATGTTCCTGCTCCAAGCAGTCCCTGATGATTTTCTTACCTGTAGCGAAGGGGACCCCTACAGCTGGCTCCACTGGGCAATCCAGTGTGCCCAGTTTTGCCAGTCTATCGGCCTCTTCGTTTCCGGGTATGCCTTGGTGACCCGGTATCCACATTAGGGTGATTTTGTTGGATTTTCCCAATTTGTTGAGCTCCTGCATGCAGTCCCAGACCACAGAAGATTCTGTGGTGGCTTTAGCCAGAGCGTCCAGTGCTGCTCTGCTGTCAGAGCAGATGAGGATTTGTCTGTTTTTTACCTCAAGTCGACTTTGTAGTTTTATGCATTCCAATATGGCAAGTACCTCGGCTTGGAAAACCGTAGCGTATTGTCCAAGGGGGATGCTGATTCTGTGGTTGGTTTTGGGTCCGTACACGCCTGCCCCAAAACGTCCATTTGTTCCTGAGCCGTCGGTGAACCAGGCGTCTGCGTTGTGGCTTTGAAGCCACTGCGGATTTTTCCATTCTTCCCTGGTGGGGATTAGGATTTTATAGGATTTCTCTACCGAAATTTTTTTCCGTAGTCGATCCTGGGTCAGAGTGAATGGGCTTTTGTGGAGGAGGTTTAGCTCAGGATGATTGTGCCCTCCACGCTTCCACTCGCCCAAACACTTCAGTCTGTATGCTGTAAGTCTGGCGGAGTGGATGATGAGCTTGTCCAGAGGCGGGCAGCAGAGTGCCACCTCTAATCCCGCTGTTGGGGTGGTCTTCATGACGCCAGTTGCAGCCCTCAGGTAGTTACCTTGAAGGCTTTTAAGCATTTTTACTGTCTCAAGCTTTTTCACCCTGGACCACCAGACTATTGCAGCATAGGTTAGTCTAGGCAGCAGTACTGCCCTGTAGAGCCATAAGGCGACCCTGGGTTTGAACCCCCAGGTTTTTCCCATGACTCTTTTGCACGTCCACAACGAGGCATAGAAGGTTGTTCTCTTGCGCTCGAGGTGGTGCTTCCAATTGAGCTTTGGGTCTAGATAGACTCCAAGGTATTTAACTACTGTAGCGTATTCTATCTCCTTATCCCAGAGCTTGAGACACTCAACGGGTTCGGGTTTGTATTTTCTGGTGAAAATCATGGCCTTAGTCTTGCTTGGATTAGCGGATAGACCTCTGGCCTGGCACCAGTCTTGGGTGGTCTTAAGTGCTATGTCCATGAGCTCCTTAAGTATTGATAGGAAGTTTCCTCTGACTACTATGGCCACGTCATCAGCGTAGCCGTAGACAGAGAGGCCTAGGTTTTGTAGATCTATTAGGAGTTCGTCTACAACGATGCTCCACAAGAGGGGGGAGATGACTCCACCCTGTGGACAGCCCTTAGCAGGGATTCCCGTGATGGAGGTGTCGCCTTGATAGACGGTCAGATTCCTATTTGATAGCATACTCAATGTCCAGTCAATAATGGTCTCTGGTATTCCTCGTCTGTGCATAGCGTTTTTTATAGTTGCATATGATGTGGTGTCAAATGCTCCTTCGATGTCCAGGAATACTCCCAGAGCGTAACCTTTCGCCGCTAACTGTGTCTCTATTGTGCTCACCAGGTGATGTAGGGCAGTGTCCGTAGATCTGCCCTCCCTATAGGCATACTGAGCATCAGCAAGCGGTTGAAGAGCTAGGTGGTTGTTTTTCAAGTAGCCGTCAACTAGTCTCTCCAGTGATTTCAGGAGAAAGGAGGTGAGGCTAATGGGTCTGTAGTCTTTGGCAAAGATGTGGCCGTTCCTGCCTGCCTTTGGAATGAACGTGACTCTTGCGCTGCTCCAGGCATGAGGGACGTGTCTGAGGGCTATGCTCGCTCTGAGTACCTTTGTTAGAGGGCCCAGCAGCTGGCTTAACCCTTTTTGTAGTAGGACTGGGTATATTCCATCCGGTCCAGGTGATTTGTAGGGGTCGAAGGTGCTCACGGCCCATTATACTGCTTTTGGATTAACTATCTTGGCTGCAAGGGCCCACTCCCTGGGCTTGTGGAGCCTCTTGGAGTTCTCCCCTGCGGCAATTGGGTGTGAGGATTCCTGGAAGCCCGGAAAGTGTGTTTCCATTAGGAGCTTCAAGGTTTCCTTGGTGTCGCTTGTGTGTCCCCCCTCTGGTCGTTTAAGGCATCCCAGCTGGGGGCGGTTGTTAGAGCTGAGGATCTTGTTGAGCCTGGAGGCTTCGGAAGCTGTTTCCACGCTCTCACAAAAGTCCCTCCAGCTTCTTCGTTTGGCTTTAACAATGGCCTTGTTGTATTCGTTTCGGGCGTTTTTGTATTCCTCCCAAAGATGTTGCGAGTTAGTGTTGTGATTTCTCGCCCTATTGAAACACCTTCTCAGCGTAAGCCTGAGCTTGGTCAGCTCTGGGTTCCACCATGGGACCTTTTTTGAGAGGTTTTTTTGTTTCAAAGGGCAATTCTGCTCGTAGGCGTCTATAACGGCATTAGACAGTGATAGTGCAGCTGTTTCTAGTTGCTCTTTGGTGTGGAATCGATTCGGAACCGTGGTGAGCTTGATAGCCAGGTCCCTATCGAATCCTTCCCAGTTGGTATTTCTAGGGTTGCGAGCCCACTGAATTTCCAATGAGTGCCGAAGCGTTAGATGGATCTGCCTATGGTCCGAGCCTGAGGGTTCATCAGAGACCCTCCAGTCTTGAACCAGGTCGGCCACTTCTTTTGTGCAGATCGTGATGTGCAGATCGTGTTGCACTAAATAAAATGACAAAAACTGTACAAAAAGCGACTTAATATTGAAAGCATTTTCTACCTTCTAACCTTTGGGATGATTATAAAATAACTAAAAACACCAGTGTTACAACAATATTCTTTTAATCAAACTACTGATTGTAGCACACGTTTACTGTGTATTCTCTATGGATAATTAAAATCCAATGCATCTAAAATCAAAAACAAAAATATGATAATAAAAGTTTAGGTTTAAAACGTATTATAGCTTTAGTTGTAAAAAAGTTTAAGAATCAAGCTAGTGACACAAACATTGACAAATACAAACCAAATGACTAAATTATCGAAACGATATGTGTACACAACAACCCACTGTTCGACTTACAGATATATGTACAAGTGCAGTAGGGCGGTGTCGACTACAACGGGCGAACCTGTCACCCCAGGCTGGTATAACGACATAGATCATTCTTTCAGCCGTGGGATGAGCGTAGAAGACTTAGGGACAAGACAATCTACTGTCTAGTTCACCAGCAATCCGTTAGAGACCGACGCCTTACGGCGAGGCACCGGGAAAGGTAACTAGCGGGCAGCCTCACCCCCTAACTACCAGTTTTGGCAGGATATCTCCGTCTGGAATTAAACCTGCAGGATGAGGTTACGGGTTCGAAGTCGCTTACGCAACAAGTGCAGTAATATTCCATATTGCCTGGATACCACCTTGGTTAGTACCAGCAATAATATGTTCTTGGTCGATTAAGTCTGGACTAAATACGTCCTCTTAACAGTCAGACAGTTTGAGGCAAATTATAAATATGAAAGTTGGCAAGTAAGTTATCTCTATTCACCTCAACAATACAAGCCGTCCATACATATGAGCTTGATAAACAAACTAGTAATACATACATCGATCAGTGAGAGATTCGTCTCGAATATCTAATGCTTGCTCTTCAAGTTGGGCAATATTGGGCCACATAGCTAAGGTGGAACCGAGTCGGCACAACTGTCACGTGTGAAAAATGTATGAGATAGAGCGAGAGAGACATAGAAAACGACGCATACGTTGGCCAACGTGTAGAGCAGGCATGACGCTCCTCATCAAATAAAACAAACCACTACCGAGAAACCGCGTTCGTCATCTATTACCGTATATGTATAACTTTTTACTCACAACAAATATTGAAAAGCTGTCAAAAAATTAATTATAATAGATAAAAAGGTCTTTCATATGACATATGGTTTATTATTATTGAAGAATAGGCCCAAAGAATGACATTCTCCTTTACTGCTAGTTAGCAAGCTACCAAAAAAATTCAACTGGCTACCTATCACGGTTAAAAAGATACACCATTGTGACAGATGAAAGGACGGACGGCGTAGGCTATAGTAATAGGGTTCTTTTATTGGCATCCTTTGGATACGGAACCTTAAACATCAGTCAATATCAAGCCGGGCTCATGCACTAAGGGTTCTGTACAACGGGAAGATATTATAATATGCTTAACAACAGTGGCGGATACATAAGGGGGGCGCCCCCCCCCCCCCCTTAACGTGGTCGGCCTAGCACCAAGCGGCATTATGACCCATGTGTTAATGGCAGTTGGGCCATTATGACCCATGTGTTAAGGTCGGCCTAACTCACAACTGAGCACCCATCCGGCAGCCTCCACGCACAAGCGGGCCCGGGTAGGACTAATCAAATATTCATCCCGACTGGAAACGGCTTTGTTTCCTAAAGAGCGTTGATGGATATTAACCTCACGGTAACTGCTTTTGATTCGGCCACCCTATCCCGAGTGGTAGGCGGGCAATCGACGCCGTGGTCCGCTATAGATTCGGTAGATACTGAATCACCGCTACGTAAGGGAGAGGACCGCGCAAGCGACCTCGAACCCGTAACCAGCCAGGAGGCCAAAGAAATGTGGCCTAAACTGGTAGTAACGGCGCGAGGCCGCCCGCTGGGTGCAAACCCAGTGTCTCGCGGTAAGGCGTTGGCTTCTTACGTGCGAATGGCATAACTAAACAGTGGACTATTTCGTCTCAAAGGCTTCTACGCTCACCTCACGGGAGACAGAACGATCAATATCGTTAAAACTCCCTAGGGTGACGGGTTCGCCCGTTGTAGTTGACACCTCTAATTATCCATGTATACGCAATTTATTCGTCGGTCGAGTACCTAGTTGTACTTGCATGGGTAGCATGTTAGCCTTTGCATGTGACTTGATGATTTGTCATTACACCCATAACTCGTGACACGTTTGAAACAGTAGTTGTTAATAAAGATAACCAACGTGAATTACTCGCACACCTAATTAACCACATAGATACCGACTGTCGCTCGACATTAGGCCGTTCGGATTTATTAGGCTCAACTCGTGTAGCCCCGTACTCTTCTTTCTGTGGGGAGGGATTTTTATAAAGTAAAGTAAAGTAAAGTAAAAGGTATTTATTTCCAATACAACCATACAATTGTGTAGGAATGACAGTAATTAATCTTAAATTAGTTACTCAATTTAGACAAGAGATGATATACAATATATAGTTTTAAACTTACCAATTTACGAAAACATAGACTATATGATAACAGTTTACAACAAAACAATTAACGGTAAATAATATGTATTAGATTAAATGGGTAGATACGATGCTATGTATTTTCAAAATATTTTAAGAAGTCGTTATGGGCATACATGTTGATTTTAAGCAGATAGACTCGGATGGATCTCTTGAAAATATCGATGTTTTTAATTTCTTTTAATCTTTCGGGCAATTTATTGAAAAGTTTGAGGCCTAAGTATCGACTAGTCGCCTGGAACTTGGCAGTACGTGCTACGAACGGTTGGAGATACAGGGTTTTATTCCTGGTGTCATGCCGATGTACTTCCTCGTGGGATATGGCCGAGCTCTTATTGCAATAGAATTCGCAAAGAGCTTCTTGAGCAAAAATCGCATATACGGTCAATATCCCTAGTTTTTGGAAGTGTTCACGACATGACTGCCGTGGACCAATACCTACTATCGCACGTATGGCTCTTTTCTGGAGAGTGAATACACTGTTGATGTGTGCTGCATTACCCCATAAAAGAATACCATAGCGCAGGTGTGACTCAACTAGCGCGTAATAGGCCGATATTACTTCAGTTCTCTCCAAACAATTTCTGATGCGTAATAGAGCATAGCAGGCTGACGAAAGTTTTGACTTAACATGCTCTATATGTAGATTCCATGACATCTTTGCATCCAGATGTAGTCCGAGGAATTTAACTGATTCCGCAAGTTCAACCGGGTAGTTAACTTTTATAGATGATGTCTTGCTATTAAAATTTAAAATAACAGTTTTAGACATATTTAGAGACATCTTGTTCGCATTAAACCAATCATCAAGTTCACCAAGAGATGTATTGAGATTGGCAGTGAGCGTATTTATGTTGTCAGCTTCAACTACAGCGCTAGTATCGTCTGCAAATTGGGTGACTTCACATTTAGATAGATTTGGACTCAGGTCATTTATGTAAATAATGAAAAGCAACGGTCCAAGAATTGAGCCTTGGGGTACTCCAATATTAACAGTAAGTATTTCGGAAGTTGCTACGGACTCGATTAGATCTCTGCCAATATTGGCTATTTCTACTTTTTGCATTCTGTTTTGCAGATAAGTCTTGAATAGGTTATTTGCCGTACCTCGGATGCCATAATAGTCTAATTTTGCAAGTAGAAGATCGGTTTGGACGCAATCAAAGGCTCGACTGAGGTCACAAAAAATGGCAGCCGAATACCTTTTCATATTTAGACATGTATGTATTTGATTGCAACATTTCAACATTGCCTGTTGAAATGTTAGAATATAGACACGTCAGGAATTCCCCCGGCAGAGACATCACACACACACTGCGCACTCGTTCCAAAATCAATTAAGGATGTGCTCTAAAAACAAATGTACAAACGATAGTACGATTTGCCTTGGATGGCAGATGCTGTAACGAAACAAGCTTTTATACAAGACGGGAATTTAACGCCCCCTTAAATTGCTGCCCGGGGCAGGTACCCCGGTTGCCCTCTTCCTAGAACCTAGGTTAAAGTCGGTTGCTGTTCCAATACGACATATTCGCCACGCTTTGGGCGAGTGAGATTCGCCCAAGTGCCACTTCATAAAGATTGATTTCACTAAAAGAGCCTTTATGATATGGGCACTATCATGAGCATCCCATAAATGTGTAGAGCTGCAAATGTGTAGAGCTGCTAGGGCATAGCAGGAGATTTTGTTAAATAAAATACTTTTTCGTCTTCGGCTTAATTCCGAATAAATGTTTATTTCTACTATTTATTATGAAACTTCACAATGGGCAGGTTTATTATCATACGACAAACTATTACAACCAACCCTACTATGAAGTGTTTATATGTATGTGTGCGTGTAACATATGGGTAAGTGTGTGTCTTGTTATTGCATTCGATCGACATAATTGAAATGCAATTCAGTTAATTTTATCCTAACGGAAAATGGTGACCCAGCCGGGAATCAAACTTGGAAACCTTACAATGTAAGATCAGGCGACCTAACCACTAAGCCACCGGGTCCATGTTAAAAAAGGTGGCTTACGACCGGCTAAAAATGGTTTTCGTATCGTTTTCTAGAAATCTAGGTTTTCGTATCTCCGGCTCCGAGAGAAGTATATGAAACCATTAGAAACTCGTTTTCCTAAACCTGAGAAACGGTCCTCTAATTGAGATTTGAAAATTTATATCTATGTATGTAACTTAAACTGTAGAAGATAAGTTTTCTCAATATCATCAAACAGAATTTACAGGAAAATTGATAATATCCGTAAGTACCTACTAACATACCTATCTTATTGCGAACATACCAATAGCATTTCTAGGAGCAGCTGCTCCATTTTAACACGTGTAAACACTAATTAATGGAAGCATTCCATTTCACGTTACATCCCTATAACAACGGTTTCACGTTACATCCCTATATTAACGATACATTCCTATTATTAGAGGACGGCTACATGGAGGCCCTAATTTGTCACCTGTCTAACAAAAGGGCGTATTCACTAAAACGCAACTTTTCTGAAAAGCAACAAAAGTATACCCTAAGCGAATAGGGGTGTAATAATTGATTAATTTGATACAATAGCATTGATTTTATAAAATTGATTATCGCTGCCCCTACGATACGTCGTGATGTCTTGGCTGATTCAGAACGCCTAAAGGTAATAGATGGCTGAACAGACAAGAACCACCACACAATCGCTTCATAGTAATTTACGCTTCTATATACTAGGTGTACAAATATGAAACCGGTAACGACATCTAGCGGTCGATAGCCGAATATGTATGAGCTTCCGAACCGTACCAACTATCTCAGTTGTTCATTCTGTCATCTGACAACAATATTCACAATTTGTCAAGTTCCATATAAAAACGCATTTTGTTTCGCTCGTAAAAATGTCGAATTTCGTGCCTGAAAACTCTCATTTGCGGGAAGCATTGATTTCCTGTTTCTATTTGAAGAAAAACGCTTCTGAATCGCATCGAATGCTTGTCGAAGCTTACGGCGATCATGCTCTTGGTCGCACACAGTGCAATGAGTGGTTTGATAAATTTAAAAGTGGTGATTTTGATGTGAGAAACGAGGGGCGTGGGCGGCCACCGAAAAGGTTTGAAGACGCCGAATTGCAAGCATTACTGGATGAAGATGATAGGCAAATGCAACAACAGCTCGCTGAACAACTAAATGTGACACAACAAACCGTTTCCTTGCGTTTAAAGGCAATGGAAAAGATTTTTAAGGTCAGTAGATGGGTGCCACATGAACTGACCGACAGGCAGCAAGAAAACCGAAAAACCACTTGTTAAATGCTGTTCACCAGACAAAAAAGAAAAGGAATCATCACAAAGGTTTTCTACATCGAATCATTACTGGCGATTAAAAATGGATTTATTTCAACAATCCCAAAGGAAAAAATATATTACAGAGCCTCGGACAACGGCCCCAATCGACGCCAAGGCCAGATCGCTTCGGCCGAAAGACAATGCTGTGTATTTTCTGTGATCAGCGTGGTGTTATCTGGTATGAGCTGCTACAACGAGGTGAAAAAGTTACGAGGTGAAAAAGTTACGATCAACAATTGATCGATTTGAACCGTGCTATATGTCAGAAGAGGCCCAAATTTCAACTTCGCCATGACAAAATTTAATTCCAAGATGACAAAGCATCGCCACATCGAACATCGGTCAATAAAAACTTGGTAGAATCGTACAACTGGGGGCCTCTACCCCATCCGCCGTAGGTACTCACCAGACCTGGCGCCGTCCGATTACTATTTGTTTTCATCGATAGAACACGCACTCAACGATTCGCACTTCAATTCTTACGAGGAAGTGCAAAAATGGCTCGATGAATGGATATCCTGAAAAAACGAACATTGTTTTTGGCGAGGAATCCATAAATTGAATGAAAGATGGGAAAGATGTGTAGCTAGCAAGGGACATTACTTTGAAGATTAAATTTGTAACCATTTTCGCAAAATAAACGTGTTTTATTTATTACCGGTTTCATATTTGTACACCTAATATCGCTGTACTTTGGAACACTGAAGTGGCAGACTGCGATGAACGGATACAAAGTGACTTGTTCCTTGTATCGTGCTTACATATGTATAAGCGATTGCGTTAAACTTGCTTGATTCTTAAAGAATTCACATATACATTCATGAACAAAAATATAATATATTGTGAAAATACGTAGTTCTATGTATAAATAAAGGTTTGCAGGGTTGTCTTATGACTCTCTTTGCGCGTTTTTGCAAAATAAATATAAGTATCGTTTATATTGACAGAATCGGCCCATAGAAGTATAACACAGGTGAGACTCCACGAGCGAGTAACCATTTATCAATTCATTTTAATCAATGATGTTCCTTCAATTAATGAATTAAAATATCCATCATTAAAGCATAATAAAATTAATATTTAAGGATTTTCAATAAGACGTGTTAAAGTTTAAAAGCATAACACGGCATGTACATGCGAAATGTAAGAAAGTGAGAAAGTATCAGTGTAATAAGAGTCTGATAAAGAGTCACTTAACAACATACACCCTACTGATAGTTTTAAAATTTAGTTTCTAAATATGCATCCTAAATAGATTTTTAGAGCGCATTGTGGCGGTTTTGAAAATGGGTATGAGTCAAAAGGCGTATTTTCGGCATACATCCTTTTGTCAGACGGTTGACGCTACGTACACATTTAAGATGAAATATCCGAAATTGCCATATTAAAATGAGCTAACGTTCGTGGGCGACCTTAATATACTCGTATATCGTAATATTAATAAATAAATTTTCATCTATAATATATCACATTTATAATATTTTTTATTTATTTTTAACATTATTTATCATTAATAATTATGTTTATCATTGTTTATTAATGTTATCATTATTAATGTGTTAAATCAAATGTGTTAAACATTAATGTGATAAATCAATGTTTTTCATTATTAATATTTTTATATAATAATATATTACTATTAATATTTTATTAATAATATATGACATATCACAAAATGTTTATGTGTTTAGAACTAGAATGTTACATAATGGATATATCGTTTACACTGAAATTTGATACGTTTTATTTATTATTTATTTGTTTCATAAACAAACCAACATTACAGTTACATTGAGGTGAAATATAAACATAAAGATATATTGCAAGAAATAATATAAATGTTATAAGTACATACATAATAAATATTAAATAAGTATTTTAAGGTGCGACTAAGTAAGGTTCGAAATAGCTTTCTCTGACAATCTTACTTATTCTACAATAAACTTCCATTATACATCAAGGGCCTTGGGCAGGTTTACTTTAGGAAAAAGGTACAGAGTATATTGATTATAAACCCCATTTATAGCATTAAGGATTTCGATAATATTGAATTTTCGCAGCTCTATTGACTTTCTTGACTATTTTAATTCTTTATTCTTTATATTATTGACTATTTTACAATTGTGTTTTTTTTACTATTTGCTAGTGACTATTATTATTATTTCTGATTTGTTTGTATTTGTATTTTTTCTTCAAAATATTTTCCCGTATGATAATTTGTGAATTATCCAATATTTTTTTTGAATATTTGTATATTTGTCCATATGAAAATTCTACGAAATTATGTAAGAATTTCAAAAGAAAATATTGGAAAATTTTGTTTCCTCTATATAACCTTGAAAATCTGCGCTTGGAAGTTCAACGTTTATACCTTCTAATACCAACGTTCATACCTTAGACATTAATAGGTAGGTATATATTTAAATATTTTGTTGTAATTTTTGTTAGTTTTGACATAACCAAGTGTAGGAATTCCTATCAACTGGTTTGAAAAAATAAAAAAATACGTATGCAAGTACAGGTATGCACCTAATGAATAAAATATGCGACCTCATTATGAAACGAATATATAGCGTAATGTTCGCACCTTGAGATGTGAGCTCGCTGTAAAAATATCCAGACCTAACGCTATGGATCACAGCGCATTTATGTGTCGTAAGGCATGAGTAAGAAAACTCCACCGACTTAGATTGGTTCATGAGGATGGCTTCGCAAATGGATTATGTATGTATAGCTCGAATATAATTAACCGGAACAAAGAGACAACCTTCTGCTATCTGTTCATCAAATATACCCAGGATCGGCTTAGAAACGGGGGTAGGCCACGGGGAGCATTTCTCTGCGCAATTTAAGGAAATTAAAGCCCACAATGCCTAGTAAAAACTAGTTATAGGGTATAAATCAGGATATAATACATTTTGCCTAAAATATATAAAACCTAAGAGAACAATATTGGATATTTTCCAACATAGTTGTATACATTTATATACGATTCGTATATTAATATTTATGAATGGTTGTTTTCATAAAAATGGTTTATTGTTGTATGTAAAACACAATACATTCCCTGTAAAAAATCAAAAAATTGTTTAATTCACAGAAAGAAAGAAGAAATATTCTGTATAATTAATAGTTTTGTCTTTCCTTACGCAAAACTTGATTATCGTAAAAACACCCAACGACGACAGTAATCTTATAATAATATTATGTCTAAATATAAATAAAATAATCGTATAATCGTTCCATAGTATAATCGTTCTCTTTCTAGTTTGTTGACGATCGCGGATGCTCATGAAAGAAATACATAGATTCTGTATTATAAGCTGCTCTCTGAATATTACCATGGTCAATTGACAAATTCACAACAAAGCCATTAGCAGTGTTAATCCTAAGGTCACTATTGGCAAAGTTTGCGATTTCCCAATGTGCGGTGAAACTATAATGGATGCCTGTTTCGCAGACAAAAGACAAAAGTTTCGATTAGATTTCACAAGTTAGATTACACTATTTAGATTTCGTCCATAAGCCAGCTCCGCTCTGTCAATGGCTCAGTTAGTAGCATTGCTGACTTATACATTCAGCGATTAAAATATATCAAGCCTTTGATAGTATCAAGTAAAAATTGAAGATTGACTACGTTCGTCAGTATTTGGAAAATTGAGGGTGGATTAACACACTACTTACCCAGTTAAGTCAGTCAGTCAGTGCAGAGAGACGCAGCGCGGACAAGGTCCAATGACGGTGTCACTCAGACGCTTATTTTTACCTGCGACGTCAAACGCCACCCACCCGATGGAGGCAACAGTTCCCTAAAATTCATATTCCTGGGTGGAATTATACAATTTTATTATCCTGCGACGACGCATTCATTGGCAAATGGTTGTACTAGGGTGAAATCCGGGTGGTTGCCTCAGTTGGATACATTTCCTTGCACAGTACGTTGTCTTGTTTTCGATCACCCAATAAACTCAAATTCAGCTGCGTTTCAGCTTCAAATTCAGTAGACATTTAAGTTTCTAAAAGTCGTTAAAACATATGTATCAAAATATTTATATGAGCTGGAAGGTGGATAGGTTCGGTCCTTTTTTTTCAATTATTTGGCATGGAAGAGCATGAAAATAATAGTTACAAATATTCATTCCAAATTAATATCGAAATCCAAACCCTTTCATGTGAAAAGTATTCTGAAGAAACCTATTCAATTGCGTAATGTTTATTAATAGCGCCTTTTATTATTGCTTGAAATTAGATTGCACGGTATTTATTGGCTAGCTCTCATCCTGTAAGGTTACTCGTACATGACCGGTTTTATTTGGTTAGTTTTAAAAAGACTTATGCTTTTGCCAAGCAATTTTGCCAAGCAACAAGAGCGTGTCATTTGAACAAGCGGTGTATTTAAATCAAGTTTTCATTGACAAAGTCTGGAAATTAAACAGACCCAAATGTCGGCGTCGTAATGGTTTTGTGGCTGTAGCGTAAAAGCAATTATGCCTGATATTCTCAAGTAAAATAAAACAAAAAAGACATTTTTCATCTGGCTGGAGTAGTTATCCAAAGAGTTATTGTTTAGTATTTATTATAAAAATAAGTAGTTTAAACTAAGTAGAGTTTTATTTAAAATCAAGTAATTAACTGACACATTATTAATGACGAAAAATATGTATAACTGGAATATAGGCCCGTTCATAACAAGTCAACTGAACCAAAAAGTCAAAAATGACTATAAGTGCTGGGGGAGGCAGTTTTTGGTACCACGTATAATTTCATTAGCGCAACGATAGATACATATTTTTTATATGCCATACACTGTAAACTATTCTGAAAAATCTTATATCGTTTGCAATAAAAAATAATAAAGTCGTCGCAACCTTTCTGGAAACGACAAGACAGTCCTCATTGTTTCACATTAGCCGTTGCAATAACAACTACCGTAAAAACTCTTTCCTGAACCGTGTGTGTAGGGTTTACGATGATCGATACGCATCAATTGATATCTTCGCTGAATCGAACATTGGATTCAGAAATTTGTTAAAGAGGGCGATATTTAAAATTTAATAATTATTTAAAATATATTACTATTTATCTACTGTTTGCACTAGTACTTATTTATACCAACGTACCTGTCTCAACTTCCATTATCGTACTGGTAAATTTGTTAAAACGTGGACACCAATCAATTTAATGTATTTATTTTTTACTATGTTCCTCCTTCCCTTCTTGGTCCCTCCCTTCTTATCCTCTTTATTTTCTCGTTTTTTTTCTTTCTCTTACATTTAGATAATCTTAATGTTATCATTTAGTGGAAAATTGTCTTTGGTGTAATTTGTATATCTATCTTGTTTGGCTACTTACTTTTATACACTGTTATTTTCCTGAATAAATGAAAAAAAAATAATTAATAAGCAAATATAAGGGCGGAATGTATAGGCTCTTTATTTGGAGTAGTTTCAAACCATATTTTTGAATTATGTTTTTGTTTAACTCAAAAAAATCATTTATTTCATGCAACCGGTTTAGCATTCAAATAAATATTACCCATATGTTAAAACTAACTCACTGGTCTAGGCACAACAATCTTGCAATATCTAGAAAAGCTATTAAAATGAATTTATGCTATTCATAAAATCTATAGAAAAATAGAGAAATGTCATTTTAAACCCCCATAAAACCATATAAAATAGTAAGCGCGATACTGTGAATAATTAATAAAATATTATATACTGATAGAATATAATATTATATCTGATAAAATATAATTGTTATGTGATATTTTGTCATTTTAGAGTGTTATTTTTTAATTGGCTGGCAAAAAAAATACACATAAATATATGACACCTTGTTGAAGTTTTCTAAATTCATCAAGTTATTAGTTTGCCCCTTATTACACTTCTACTAAAAGTAGTATATCTGTTATTATTCAGGAGTCCTACCTTAGTATTTATTAGTTACACAAATTTCACTTATTCAACAATTCTTAGAGCTAATGCAGACATTTCTAACCAATAAAATTCATGGCCTATCGATTAACATACAAAAGGTATTCATGAAATAATTTTATAATAGGTATAAACATAAAAGAAAAGGCGATCGCAGAATTTATTAAAGAAAGCTAAAATTATTCAGAAGTCCGGAAAATAATTACGCTATGAAAAGGGCAGTTGAGAAATTAAAAAACTTTCGCGAAGAAATTCGGCGGCTGAGTTTGATGTTTATTTTCTCTCGCTATGGATTCATCTCGTTGACTACTAGAGCGGACGCCAGCGGTAACGCCAGCGGTATTGAGTTTGCAAAATCCGAAAGACGCGGTTTGATTTTTGGCTCCGATAAAATTCACTACGCTTTTCTTAGAAACATAATATATTGTAGCATTGATTGTATAGGGTATTACATTGCTCAATGCCGTACTACGTTTGACAGCTAATAAAAAAATAAAATACAAACGGAGCTGCCATGGAATTCACCGACCGAAGTCGGGCCCATCATAATACTTTTTTTTTTTTTACACTTCTGGGGGGTGAGCAGTGGCTTTCGGACTTACGAACCGGCTGTGGTAGGTTTAGGACAGCTGTCTTGCCACATATGAGCGTTCACCTTACCACCCATTCACTCCCCCTTCGAAGCCATAGAATTTGAGATGCAGAAATCGCGGTTTTAGATAATTTTTCTAAAAAGGAGTTGATTATTTTCCTGGAGAGACCAAGATCTTTAAAAAGGTGAAACAAAGATTTAGCTGGCAGGCCACGAGCACCTACTTCCACCGCGTGAAGGTGAACAGTGAAGCCGTTCCGGGTGACGGCATTTGCGAGGTCGTGGTATTTATTTAATTTGTACTCGTGGTCTTTTGGGATATTTGATTCCCATGGAACAGTTAATTCTACGATAAGGACCATCTTCCGAGATAAAGAGTAAAGAGTTATATCTGGACGCAGGGCTGTGCATCCGAGACTTTCAGGGAATTTATACTGCTTAGAGACCGAATCGACCTCCATAATCCAATCTGAAGCTTTCTTGATTATTGAGAAAGGTTTTGCAGTGAGATGTTTTTTGCCTTTAGAGCCAACCCGCACAAACTGTATTGGGGGTTTGGAGGATACTGTGGAACCCTTGTTGGCACGAGCCACTGAGAGGCTAAGTACCTCGCGAATAACAGCAAGGACTTTGTCGTGGCGGTAAGTGTACCGTCCTTGATCCAAGGCCACCTTGCAGCCAGATAGAATATGTCTAGCTACAAAGGGGACATGAACTATCCTCGGCATAGCTCCAACAAGCGAGGTTACTGGGGTCTGGAAGTGTATGCTGAAAGGCATTTAAATAAAATTTCAGTATCTCTGGCGTCCAGTCATACAATATTACTTTCCAGTGCATTGGAGGAGGAATGCAAAACTCTCCAATTGTTGTCCAATCATTCTGGCATTGAAGGCTAATAGCGTGAGCCATACTTTTGCTGTCGTAATCTCCCCGCAAGAGAGACTTCTTCAAGTCCACATCGCTCATGGTTGTACCGCCATACCCCAGACCAGTGCCATTCTGGCTGATTCCAGTAAGGAACTTTTTGTGGAAGTCAACGCGGGCTTGTAGATCATTTGACTCACTACGACCACTTACTACGAGCTTCGATATTGCCGGATCCTTGGAATTGCACAGAATCGAATTTTTGGTTATTCTGGAGTTGGCGTAGAGCAGAGAGGGCAGTTTTAGAACTAGCCCAAAATTGTGTTTGGACCTGAAGAGAGTCGAGGGGTCAGCTGGTTTGGCTAAGGATAACCAGGATTTTAGACTAGCTGTCACCAGTGCATCCAGACGAGACAGTTGGGTTTTGGTGAAATCGTAAATAAGAAAGGGCCATGACAAATGTGAAGTTAGATAGTTGTCATAGATCCAAGCCTTACGAGGGCCAGAAATTAGCAATGCATCTATCTTTTCCAGGCAACTACTCAAACTGTTCTATAACATGATCGCCAGAGAGGTCTTTTCCCTGGCAGGTGATTTTCCTGCCAAGAAATTTGAAGTGGTTATTTGGGTCTATAAGGGAGATAATAGAGCCCTTATAGACCAATTTTGGGTCATAGGACGTAAATTTTGTGTCTATGCGGGCGAGTCCAAGGCAAAAACATTTGGAGGGCTTCACTTTTAGGTATACAGCCTGACCAGTCGCAGAACAGCTCCACTTTCTGTAATAGCAGGGAAAGCTGTTTGGGGCTCCTGGTGATAAAAGTTAGGTCGTCGGCAAAAGCGAGGCACGACGATGTGTATTGGCCGTCTGTTATAAAACGGTAACCCCACTTCTTGTCGAACTGGGTCAGGCTTTCCAGCAGTATATTGAAAACGATATTGAATATCGTCGGGGAAAGGCAACAGCCCTGAAACAGTCCAATTGAATATGATATAGAGCGGGTAGTCCATTCTTGCGTTTTGACATGGAACGTCAGACAGTTGTAGTAGGAGGCTTCAATGTCACGCACCACAGGTGGGAAGTTGTACCAGCGGAGCGCAAAGTGGAGGAGACTGTGCCGAACTGACCCAAAGGCATTCTCTAGGTCGAGCCAGCATACATTGATTTGGCGTTCGTGCTGTCTCGCATCCTTAATGGCAGCAGCCAAGAGAGAATTGTGCTCGAGGCAGCCTGAGACGCCACGCATGAAGCCTTTTTGTACTGACACTCCAAGGTACTCGTTCCGGTGCATGAATTCGCTCATCCTCATGTGGACTATGCCAAAAAAGATTTTGGCCACAGTATCTGTCAGAGCAATGGGCCGAGCGTCCTTTGGTCCGGTGCAAACTGGGACCTTCGGAATTAAGATGACTGTAGCTCTGCCTAAATTCTGTGGGACTACACCGCTATTCCATATATGTATGTCGGAAGATGGATCCTAAATATTGAGAAGGCAGGGGTACTTTTTATACACTAAGTAGGGAATACCATCGGGACCTGGAGTAGAGCCCGACGGCTTCCTTTTTATTTGATTTAAAATCTCATCTAGGGATGGGGGTTGAGAGGCGAAAGCTACTGTAGGCAGGTGCGGAGGTTTAATGCCCGGAGGAGGGCTGTACGTATGGAGCCGCATTGGATCCTCATAAGTGGTCGAAAAGTATTCCGTGGCCATTTCTTCCGGGATTTGGATTGTGCCCTTAGCGGCAGACAAAACCTTTTTACTGTAGTTAAAACGGTTTTTGTCAAACCGGGATTCCTCTTTGGAGTTGAGAAATGCTTCTTTGCGCTTGTTGTTTTGCGTTGCGAAGCTCTGTATCAGTTTGAGTATAGAGCGGTACGCGCGAGAGAAGTTGTGGCAGAGGGCCTTATCTCCGGCTTTCTTAGCTTCACGTAGCTGGCGACGAAGTAGCCGCTTCTGCCTACGGAGCTTTGCTTTGAATGCGTTTTCTCTGTAAACCGGGTCGACATGGGTAGATTTTGGGTAAACACCCGAGAAGTATTCATGGACCGCCACCTGGAAGGACGACAGTTGAACTCTGGCAGGGGCATTACGGTTCACAGAGTGGTCAAGGATTGAAGTTAAATTACTATTGTGAAATTACCAATCCTCTTTCGCAAGTGAAGGGAATTTTAGAGGAGGGAAAGATATGATTGGCGCAGGTCGTGGAGACCGGTCGGGTGACATACTGCGGGCAGATGTGGAGTCTAGGGACGTGTGAGGTTCGACTCTGTCCGTGACTCCTTGCGACGGTTTAAGACACTGCCGTGCAGCGTCGCTATCATCATGCCCAGCAATATGCTTGTTTAGCCACGTCAGACGTTTATATTTCTTTTTACAGTAAGGGCAAACAAGGTCCGGTATTTTCGCCATCTCGTTTTGTGGGGTTTCGTCTGAGGTAGCGGGAAATCTCCCCCCCGATAGGCCGCTTAGGGGCATGCTTGGGGGCATGCTTTACTACTGATCGTAACGTGGCACTTTTAGTCCCAAACATTGATTAAACTGCTCTATGTTCAGTAGCTTAATATATGGCTTTCTAAACACGCCACACTATCTCGAAATAAAGTAGTGTAAAATAACAAACGAATTTTCAAATTATATTTCTTATTTTATTAATATTATTTACATAAAGATGTCGATTTATCAATATAATTATATATGTCTCTTTAAGTTTAAATAGACTAATAGACTCATTATTTCCGTTATATAATCAGCCAATATATAAATGCGATAGATGGCACAAATAATTAAATGTTACTATATTTATCATTAGATAGGTAATGGTTTTATATAAACATTCAGTTTTTTATCAAGAAAATATTCATTATCAAGTTATTATAGATGGCTAAATAATTTGCAATTAGCTTCGCCGGATATTGCTATCATCGTCATGTATCGCGGTTGTTTGACGCAATAAATAAGATAAAAACGAATTTACCGCGTGATGCTTGTAACGCCGGATGTTTTGGCAATGTTTATACCAATGTTGTCCCGGCGGTTGCAACATCGCCGAAACGTCGGGTGTTACAAACATGACAATATAAATTCGTTTTTATTTTATTTATAACTGTATGCATTTAATAATAATTTCGACGCAAGTTTTTAACGCTAAGTATCAAATTTGATGCCAATTTTTTTATTCGAAAAGGTACATATTATTCTAAAATGTACTTGATTGAAAATGAATGAATGAAAATCTCTTTATTGCACAATAATAATAAGGTACAATGGCGGACTTATTGCTACATTACAATATATTATAGTCAACCAACATCTTGACTGGAAGATATTGTACTTAACATCGGTACTGACAAGCAAGGACAAAAAAGAATTAAGAAATATATATATTGCGTTTGGTTTTCAGGTTTTCAGTTTCCTACTTCACGTCAGGCTGCATCGCATGAAAGTAAATTTTCCTATACTTATTAAAATTAAGGTTTATTATTAATGATCTAAAAATAATCATTTTTAAAAAGTTTTCACGTGATAATCAATTAGTAATAAACTAATCAAAAGTAATAATATCAGGTTGAAACGAAAACAGTATGGAAAAACCATACAACAATATAAAAGGTATTAGAATTGTCACTGGAATAATAAAATAACTAAAAATAATAAATAGTATGCAATAGTAAGATGTGATAAAAAGTCAATAATAATGAAATCAGATCAAAAAGAATAATTAAACTAAAAAGTAATATAGTGGTCCTTGCTAATAATACTTGAACGCTAGGGTCCTATGGATCCTCATGTTGAATTACTGCTTATTAAAGTTGCAACACTACCAAATCTACCATTGCAGCATATTTAGGCGTAATGAAAAACAGAGAAGTTGCTTGATGGGAGGTTCAATAAAGACTGTTTGTCGCGAGCCATTCTCGCGCCGATTATAAATTTTTGCAAATGGCAACGATACTGTTTTAATTACTCCGTCTACTTTATGCCTATGCCAACATTGATTGCCGCTGTGCAAGAGCGGGCTTTAGAATCATTTTATTGTGGGGTACTCGCTGCAATACAATTATATATACAATATCTTAAATGATAAATTGTAATGAGATTGCATAGATAATTACTTTATAAAATCAAAATCGTAGTTCGGAACGTTTCGCTATTGATCTTTGTAGGATATTGCATAAAACGGTAGAATTCCGCAATTCCTGCAAACTTGCATGTTTTTGATAAATTAATTATTTTGAAATTTTAAGAAACGGCTAATACATTTTTTGAAATATACATCAATCTGTAAATCTATTTAAGTACCTACTATTTTCTTCCATGCATATTTTCTTTACATCTTTTAGGTTTTTTTTTTGCAATAGCAGTATTATTACAGTTACTTTATATTAAACTTATGGAGTTACCTTTTTTGCTTATAATTCGAGAACCAACGAACACAAACAAGTTCTAAAAGTGACAGCTTTCAATCGTGTCGTGGATCATTCAGGAATCAAAATATACTCACCCTGCCATCACTATATTTATTTGAGTGCATCAAACTAGTAGCTAAAGACATATCTAAATTTAAGAAACCTGTAGAAGTACATAATCACTTGACTAGGTCGAGGAACAATCTACTATTACCTCGTCCGAACCTAGAAATTTTACGCAGAGACCCGTGGGAATATCCTTTTTTAATAAACTGCCACAAAACATAAAAGACCTAATATGTAGGGAAAAGAAAATATTAGTTTTCTATTCGGAAGTCAGAAAGCTACTAATTTATAAGGAATTATATGACATAAATGAATTTTAATTATATTTTAATTTTAATAATCTTTAATAATCGTTTTATTGACAAAAATTAATTTTAATAATTAATAATAATGAATTTTAATAATAATCTTCTAGACTATAAATACCACTTGTTCAAGTATGCGTATATAATCTAACAAACATGACTTCCATCTATATTTTTTTTATCTTCAAATTGAACTCTGTCTCTATCGTTATTAATTTATATCTGTATATGACGTGTATAATTTACGAAGTGAACTTTAGAACTGAACGGAAATGAAATCACGAAGGAATTAAATTGTAAATAATATTAAATGTACCTAACACCTAGTTTTAGTATCGACAATCTGTAAAGATTTTTTGAAATAAATTAATTAACAAACGAGTTTGAACTTGAAAAAAAAATGCGTCTTTGTCATCGCTTTAAATCTCGGGATATTCAATTTTAGAATTGGCATTTTTCTTCGATTTGTCTGACATTTTGCATGATATCTCGAAAACAATTAAATTGATCTTAATTGCGTATAACCAATAAAAATATGCGAGCTAAATGTAGGAGAAAGCTCGATCGCAATTAGTCTAGTGATTCTTAAGTTATTAACACACAGACAGATAGACAGACGTCGCGTTTTTTTAACATGTAAGGATTTTACGTACGCAGATACCCCTAACGCCTGTGCTACAGACGAAGCTTTGTGAATATTCCGCCCACTGCCTGGCTGTCATTTCAATCCCTCGAAAAGTTGCCACCGTTTATGAAAGGAGCCGCAAAGGAGGTGGGAGGTAAAGCACAGTATTATAAGGATACAGTAGGCCAGCTCACACCCACGTCCGACAAAATGCAGCGTAGTATGAGGGAAGGGAGGGTGATACAGTATAATCATTACCCATACAAATTAAAGTATGACTAGAGGGTACGCGAGGAAGGGCTGTGTCGCACAATGTAATTGCGATATTTTAATAGTTGCCACGTATAGATTTGATAATTAATTAAGAATATCGATGTTAGGCATACTAACCATGCGCTATGCAGATGAGGTATGATAGAAAATTATATCACAAAGAAAAATAAATCACCGATTTCCAATATTATGTATCGGTAAATTTAATCGGTTTTCTATAATTGAATAGAATTATATTGAATAATAGATCGTCCCTGAATGAACTCGCTTTACTTTACTACACGCACCTGTTGTTTGAACAAGTAAATATATTAAAAAAAATAAAAAAAACACTACAGCCATTTACAGAAAGTGAATTATTAAATTTTAAATTATTTTCATTTTGGTTTTTTTATGAAATATTTATGGTTTTTATATTTATCTATGAAAATAGGTATATGTTATTTATTTTTATTTTTATTTTATTTTATTTCTGGAAACATACAGCGCATACAATTGACATACGTGTGCATAAACATAATGTAGAAAAAGAGAAAAACATTACGCCGATAATCGTTTCCTATGAAATAAACAGATTTCCGCATATTACACATTTGGATTTCGGCATATTACACTTAAAAATTAATTGTAAAATAAACTAAGTACATTTTAAATAGAAAATTAAAATAGAAAACCGATGGGAGAGGTAGGGAATTGGAAGTGATTAGGAAGAAGGAGTTAGACGATGGTATGTGTAGGCATATGTATATAGATATATATAAAGATATAAATAGGTCTTATAGTGGATATATAGATACAGATATTTATTGATGTTTATAGATATTTTTAGATATATAATAAATATTTATAAATATTTGTAGTAGCTACTGATATGTTGCATGAAAATTATATAACTAAGAAAGATAGATGTTAACAAGCTCGTTAGGTGCAATTGATTTGAATAATTCTTTAACGAACGTCGGTTGGTTGAGGTTGAAAATGTTGATGGTGGAGAAACGAGAGTCGTACGTGCACATTAGCCTATAAGCGATGGAATTTTTCCCGTAGTTGGTATTGGCACGAGAGACCTCAAAAGTGCGTGAATTACGAATTAATCGCGGAGGAACGAAAAAACGTAAGTTTTCAACAAGGTATGGACTATCAATGGTATTGTGGATAACTTTGTGTAACAGTACCATATCAGCCACAGTGCGTCGGTCTCCTAGAGCTTGAATACCGAAGTGGTCCAGTCTGCTCTCGTACGTAGGAAGACCGAAGCGTCCACGATAATTGATGGATATTTCCGGAATGTACTCAGTCCGACCTTTCATTTGAAACTAAACACTTTATATTTATGTTAGTTTATTGATATTTGGGCCGTTTAAGTAACTTACCAAACTCGGGATGACATAACGGTTCTAAGAATACCACACACTTCTAAATCGGTTATGGCGTTTAAAACATATGGTGGAATAAAGAAATAAAAAGCATACATACATTAACACCGAACACATTACACTCCTTTTTTGTTGGGCAGTCGAATAAAAAGAAGGTTGACGGAGAGGTATACTTAGTAAAACTCACCTGTTTTGGATGTTTTTTTTTTGTTTTCTTGGCGAGTTGTTTCAATACATGTTAAGTCACTTACCTGGTAATGGAAGTGGGAGGTGTTATTATATAGGAACTTCCCGGTGGTTAACGGTACACCTGACGCTATTTGAAATAATTGATTTCGTTCGTCAAGGCGTTTCAATAAAGCATTTTTTTTAATCGCTAAAATATTAGAGCTAACGAACACAAGTAAGTTACCTTGCTTTATATTTATTTGTTTTCGATTTCTACATAAATTATAGTTTATGTTTGCTTGGCGGGTTTGAGTAGTGCTTTATTGGTGATTCAGTTAGATCAAGGAATATTATAAATAAAGCAAAACGGAAGATTTTTGCTTTTCTCTATTATTTTAAACAGGAATTGCATTTAGCCACTAATTTAATATGCATGTCAAAAATTTACGACTAACACATTTGAAAATAAGTTATATAAGCATGGATACATTTATAATACATTCAACCCTTACCCAGACGAATGGAGTGTGAGACAGTGGCAGATATATCGAGCCCCACAAATGAACCCAACAACTGTAGTAATTATTATACTATGTGCAAAGTATGGCATGCTCGCGATTCTGCCTTGGTTGAAATTATTGCCAGAGTTACAGTCGAGTGCGCTGGATTAAAATTAAACGTAAAACTTTCCTTTTACCGAACATGTATAATAATTATGTGATGTCTGCCATTGTGATCAATTAAACAGATTAGAGACAGAATATTACATTTTAGGTCTTCTTTTACAGAATTTTAGGTCTCCTCTTACAGAACAGCAACTTACACAGATTTTTTTACTAGGGTAGACTAACAGCGTAGAGAGGTATTGTTATACATATCAAATTATAATGTGTTGTAAATTATGGTATTTGTGTTAGGCACTTACCTATGTAAATGGTTTTGTTTCACGCTGTCCAATTTGAACTTGGATAACTTCGGCTTGAGTGCGAAATACAACCTCAAGTAAATTTTAATTCAAAGCAATAACATTATTTTTTTTAATCCGTCATTCATTTGTCATTCTGCCTCTTATAATTTTCGAAAGAGTGAAAAAATCGCGGGATTTTTTAAATATACTACGGCGGAGCAATCCGTCGTAGTAGAAACCGACCGAGACGGCATGCAACATCAATAATGTGTATGGACCGAAAACCACGACATAATTCCTCGTGCGTTATGGGTTCGATTGATTTTATTATGATAGTTTTGACCTCTAAAACAAGCCCTGTGGACGACCGTAGAGTAAGGTTGGTAATTATGACTTAACCCTTAGAGCCCCAATTGGCCGATGTCAGCTACAACACGATTTAGCGTGACGGCCCCGTTTTAATTAAATTTTAAATTTAATTTGTTTTATTTTATAATGTTTTATTATGTTAATATGTTTTTTATTTTAATTATGGGTACCTACAGTGGTTTGGCAATAATTAATGTTTTGGTGAGACAGTGTCATAAATCATTTTTTTTTCTAATTTTTACAATTTTTTTTTACGACATCAACTTGTCAATCGACTGAGGGGCCGAGGCCTGAAGGGTTAAGGGCGATCGATATAGACTGGCGGCAATTTCACAAAATATTTCAGCTTTCAATATCCAGCGGCATTATGTGAAACTTCTTGGCACCGGGTCTCTCTAGACTGGACTGGGTACTGTGGAGTTATTATGTCGTTATTGAAATGAAATGAAATGAAATGAAATGAAAATCTCTTTATTGCACAATAAAATAAGGTACAATGGCGGACTTATTGCTACACTACAGCAATATCTTCCAGTCAACCAACATGCTGGTGTGAAAAGAAGAGTAGGCAACAAATTATAGCCTAAAATTAAATTTGAAATTATAGCATATAATATACATTGTGTGTGTATCTAAAGTAAAATGTAAATATATAAATAAATTTTTGAGTTTGACATATTATATGTATGTATATGTATATACATGCATATTTTGATATATTAACAAATAAATAAATAAATAAATAAGTAAATAAATAAACTGCCAAAATAAGGTAAGGAAAGGGAGGGGATAACGGAAAGGTTAGAATTTATGATTAATATTTATTGTGAAAGGAAGTGCTTTTTCAATGATTGCTTAAAGGTGAACAGCGAGCTAGCGCCTCGAATAGTTAAAGGAAGCTGATTCCACAGTCGAGCTGCATCTACGGAGAAGGAGTAGGAAAAAAAAGTGGTATTGTGTTTTGGGATACGTAGGATATTATTCTGACTTGAACGAAGTGGGAGACCATGACTTCCTAATCCGGTAAAAGCCTCGTTGAGGTAGGAGGGAGATGTAGGGTTGTGTAGGACATTATATAGAAGTGAAAGGATATGCAAATTTCTCCGGTCCCGTATACGAAGCCATTGCAATTTTGATCGGTACTCGGAAACATGGTCATACTTCCTCAGATTGAATATGTACCTTATGCAAACGTTCTGTAGGCGCTCAAGTTTATCCAGTCTGTTTTCGGTGAGATCCAAATATGCGACATCGGCATAGTCCAGTAACGGCAGAAGCAGACTTTGAATTATGGTTTGCTTAGTGCTTACAGGGAGGAATCTCTGCAACCTCCGAAGGCTATGAAAGCCATTATATATTCATTATTCATTTGTTCTAAGCGATGCAATGTAAACAATCCGCGAAAGGCCCATAGGACATCATTCACCATATATGTTTGTATCTTAATGTGAGGGCACCAAGTTAATTTCGAGTTCAAAAGTTAGTTCAAGACAGTTGATGGCTGATGTCAATTTTATTAACATTGTGCTTAAGTTCCTTGAACTTAGTCAAGTTACGCTTGTTGGTCAAAGTACCTACTATTCCGGTATTGCTAGGATTACTTGATAATCCCTTGCTTGAGCACGATCGCTGTATTGAGTTGATCGCTGATTTGTTAGTTACATGTCTTTTGTGATTTACATGTGTTACATGATTTGTGAATATATGTGATTTGGTTAGTTGCATATTAACCCCTCCTATCGCGGGGTAAAAATTTAGTCGTCACTTCTGCCCGGGACAGTTTTGCGCGTGAAGTCGATGGCCTTGAGAAAAACGACCATAACTTTTAAACTACTATACGGATCGTAAAAAGAATAACTGTATAATGATCGCATTGAAATTTGAAATTTATAATATTATAACCTTATCTCGTCAAACAATTAAGATAATAATGAATTAATATTTAAAAAGTTGGCATTTTACGCAGCGCGGAGCGCCCTAACCAATATTGGTTAGATACAATTTTAGCATTTGTAAGCGTTTAACCAAAAATGGTTAACTCAAATAGGAAGGGTTAATAATGTACTGCTCTATAAAACTTTTAATTTAGACGTTTTCTCGTAATATGTAGTCCGGTAATAATAAACAAAATTTGGGCGCAGCTCGGTAATAAAATATTTGTAAACCTGCACTGCAGTTTAGTGATATTAAAATATATAAAAATTCTCAGTAAGCAACTTGCTTTTTCAGGCCTGTAAACCGAAAATTTCTGTATTTCCCTGAAATACTCCCCTGATAGTGATAATGATCCAGATTTATAATTTTTATATAATGTACCTCAAACTAATCGTTTCATCTTGTTTATTTCAGTGGAACCTAAATTTAATTAATATATCTAACTCCCTTCCAATTTAAATCTGAGGTTTAAAATACAATTAATTACATAATCATCAACATCATTATCAGTCGGTAGACGTCTACTGTTAGACACAGGCCTCACCCAAAGAATATCATGACGGGCGGTCTTGAGAGCACCCCCTGCTCCGCCGTTACCGTGGCCGCTACCAGTGCAACTGGGGGTCTGTTTGTTGTATCTATCATTGGGGGAAGGGGGGGGGGGGGCGGAGGTTTTTTGTAATCACCTAGCTTGGCAGACGGATTGGTGGTCGCAGTTTTGGCGTTGAATACTTCAGGTGGATGCTGCTGCCCAATGGCGTAACTAAGGCGGTGCAGCCGGTGCGGTGCACGGGGGCCCACGATGATTTAGGGGCCCAAAATGTGACATCTGCCTACGATCTACATTCCATCCAACTCTGCTAGGAAGCTAAGGAAGCGAAAAAATGGATGTCTCAAAACTGATCGATGATAAATGAAGACGAAAACCATTCTAGAAATATATATCTTCATATTTTTGATAATACATTAAATAGTTAATTTAAATACGTAAATATACAAACATTAGTATAAATTCCCTGAAAGTCTCGGATGCACAGCCCTGCGTCCAGATATAACTCTTTACTCTCTATCTCGAAATATGGCCCTTATCGTAGAATTAACTGTTCCATGGGAATCAAATATCCCAAAAGACCACGAGTACAAATTAAATAAATACCATGATCTCGCAAATGCCATCACCCGGAACGGCTTCACTGTTCACCTCCACGCAGTGGAAGTTGGAGCTCGTGGCCTGCCAGCTAAATCTCCGTTTCACCTTTTTAAAGATCTTGGTCTCTCCAGGAAAATAATCAACTCCTTCTTAGAAAAAATATCTAAAACCGCGATTTCCGCATCTCAAATTCTATCGCTTCGAAGGGGGAGTGAATGGGTGGTAAGGTGGACGCTCACATGTGGCAAGACAGCTGTCCTAAGCTTACCACAGCCGGTCGATAGTCCGGAATCCACTGCTCACCCCCCAGAAGTGTAATAACACTATATGATGGGCCCGACTTCGGTCGGTGAATTCCATGGCAGCTCCGTTTGTATTTTATTTATTTATTTGTGTCTACGAATATTATATGGTTATTTTTTGTCTTACCAGCTTTGTAGTTGGTAGTTCTACTCAAAATAAAGTAGTAAAAACGGGTTATTTCTTTATTAGAAGTATACTCCCAAATTAGTATGTCGATTTATAATGTCGCTACAATATAAATATGTAATATAGCTAGCTATATGCCAAAAGAAATATAAGTAAATAGAAGGAGCGGCCTTTTGTTCGATTTTTCACTGAACCAATTTTTCTTTAGTTACGCCACTGTTGCTGCCCATTTCCTTGCTTATTCCTTAGTAGCCTTTTATGACATCCGCGGGAGGAGAGGGAGGAGGGGTCCTACTCTTAGATGAAATTATTTAAATAAATTACAATGATTTAAACTTGATAGGAAGGATTTTACAACAACTTATTTTCTCTCTACATCCGACAGATGTGAGTCGGATTCAATGAACTTCTCAGTTTTACATCCTTCATCATTATTCTTACAGCGAGCCTTCAACAAAAAATATATGGTAAAAGCCCATAAGTATTTCGTTCGTCTGATCCAAACTAGATTGAAGAGTGTCAAGTAAGAAAACCATTTGAATACACTGAGCCTGATTTTAGAGAACGTGCTTGGATAACTAAAGTATGAAAATGATCACTATTACTTTGCGGTTCCAAGTATAAATCGAATCACATCCTCAGCCCGAACATAATCGCAAATTCGTGAGTAAGTGTAAAGCGATCCAGCCTTCTGATTGCCTCCTCTATCCGAATTCCCCAGTAAATTGAATCAATGCTGGGAACTCTTCACCCTTTTCGGCGGCAAGGCAGTATTTCAGCCAAAGAGCTCTCTGCATATGGGGAAGAGGAGGTTATTGTGGTTCAACTAGAATGAGACTCATTTCAGTATATTTCTAGCATAAAACTATCAATCAAACAATAAGCGGCATAATATGTTGCATAATCGGAATAATACGCATACAATGTTTTTAAACTAATTTCGATGGTTTTATGTTCGGCAGGTAGTTTCTGTGCGAAACCGATAATATAATAGTTCACGAAGAAACTAAATCGAGCCCAGTGTGTTAGATGTTGACCTAATGTCCTCTAAACGTTACAAAGTTGGCTATTCTACTCTGCTAAATGGGCACGGGCAAAGGGTGCCACGAGCTGTAATTACGTTCACTAGAAAGGGAAGAGGTTCGCATGAGGGAACTTGAGTTATTGAGGGAGCCAGACTAACAATCGATTCTATAGTCGTGTATTGATCATTACTTGAGTCTTTACTCAACTAAGTATTACTCAGGTGCGAAGTAGTACTTAAGTATTGGATGCGTTTTATAGTCGAATATCGTTCATCTACTCAGCTGAGTAATACTCGAGTAAAGGGGAAAACATGGGGAAAATAAAATAATTCGTAATTTATTTGAAAACAAATTACTAATCTAAATTATGATAAAGACTAAAATTATGATAAAGATTTACAGAGAGTATTTATACCCATTTTAAAGTTGCTTTTTATGAATATGAATTTAATTATTCATTTTAATTCATAGCCGGTGATTTGAAAAAAAACGACAATTTGTTGTTGCCTCGATTCTAACCTCATAAATTCTTTCAAAGTGCGGGTAAGAATCATCTATCCTGATTTTCGCGTAACACCGTCATATCGGCTTCTGCGTTTTATTTTGTACTTTGTTTTCTTTTGACTTCACATAGAGAAAACAAATTGTAACCTCGAGAGCGTGCTGCCGCACCACCGACAAGAATACTCTCTCAATTTCTTCCAGCCGTTGTAGGAACTCCGCCGTTTCTTGAAATAATACCCAAATACAATAATATACACATGCACCAACGCATAGAAACGAAAAGTTGTGACAGCTCCAAGCCAAGTAACTTTCAAGTATCGCTAGACGGATACTCAGCTCGGAGTAATACTCGAGTATTACTCTCCTTCTCAATACTCGACTATAAAATGAAAACTGGTACTCGAGTATTACTCAAGTGCTGCTCGGTACTCAGCAGCACTTGAGTAATACTCGAGTACCAGTTTTTCGGGTGTAATCTAGTAGCGTAATCTTTCGCGGAGCAACGACGTTTATTAGGTTTTAATAAATTAAAATGTTCTAAATGTATCTTAGGTGATTCTCTAAGTTGCAGTTTTGTCTCAAAAACTATGTTTATTGTGGATACAGCGAATCGTACCTTTGAATGCAGTACAAAAGTGTATTCTTTTATAAATGTATTGCATACAAAAACGGGTATTACACAGGTGAAATAATATAAAAATGAACCTTTTCGAAGTTTCGAAAGAAAACTATATGTCATTTTGTCTTATTTTTGACCCTATTTCTACAATATGAAATTCCACAAAAAAAAATGAAAGTTTTGCTAAGGATAAACAAAAAAAAAGAGTTTAAAGCTACAAACAATGTTGATATTTTACGGAATCTATTAACGTTGTGTTTCATATTTATATCAAAGTCTATTGCTAATCAAGGCTAGAAAAGTGGTTAGGTTGCCTGATTACATTGTAAGGTTTCGGGTTCGATTCCCGACTGGGTCGTCATTTTCCTTTGGGATAAAATTAACAGAATTGCATTTTCAATTCTGTCGATCGAATGTGATACCAAGACACACACTTACAGTCATGTTTTTTAAAAAATATTTTTACCCACAGGGCATATGCCGTTTCGTGGAACCTGCCTTGTTGTCTATTGGCACCATCTTCTAAGTGGGCATTTGTAACATCACGCAGTCAAACACTCAGGCGGTCACCCATCCCAGTATTAACCGCGCCCGCCGCTGCTTAACTTCAGTAACAACGAGAAGTTTCAACGGGTCTACGGACGCTACAATACGAGTTTTACATGCACAAGACTGTTACATCCACACATACATATAAACACTCCATAGTAGGGTTGGTTGTAAGAGATTGTCATATAATAATAAACGCGCCCATTGTAAAATTTCACAATAAAGAGGATATAAACAAACAATAAAGAGTGTATTTTGAGAAACATTATTCTAAAATATAGATGTGTCTTCTAGCTAAGAATGTTAAACAGGAAACAAAATATCTGCAGCGAGTTCTTGGTTTATGTTGAGCGAGACCTCGCGCTGATTAAGGTTATTCGAGAAGCAGCATTTTACCACAATGTTCTACGGTCGTCCTTGGATTTGTAAAAACGTTGAAATGAAGAAAGGTCGCACTGAATCATGATTATAGGCATTAAATTAAACGGATTTGTATCCGCCAGTTTGCCAGGTATGTTTCTTACGCAATTGACCAAAATTGTTAGTCATTAAATTTAGGCTCAGATTTGTCGAAAAAAAAGCACTTCTTGTATTTGTGAGCGTTATAGTGTTGTAGCCTTTCATAGAAACAAACTAAGAAATTAAACAAGACAATAACTGTTTTATTGTAGAACAACAACGTATACAAGCATCATGATAGACACCTCAACGGAAACACTTCCGGTTCCGCTTCCGCCAAACAAGACGCTCGAATCCGGATACGGACGGGCCGTCAAACGTCAGCCCGGACATAGCGAAGTCGGAGATGGAGCGATATTCTACGAAAGAGCGAGACAGCACGACACATCCAGCAGCCAAAGCGAAAATCAGCGGCGGCGGAAAGATGGGCATCAGAGCATATCAGAGCGGCCTGGAACCTCACCTGTCACCATTTCCAGGACCTCAGGGCGCTCAAGGAGCTAGTTGAAAAACACGTATTTACGACGACGTCACGCATGGGCTCCGCGCAGCGGTAAGCAAAAACTGGCGGGTGGCGTGCGATGGCACATGTTAATTGGAGTTGCGCGCACGAGAAGAAAAGAGCGAGCGAAAATAGGATACAATTGGGATGCTAAAATGGTGAAACTCAAATTGAGCCTGAGCTGAAACTCACGCATATTGTTTATTTATTTATTTATTTATTTTATAAGCAAATCAACATAACAGTTTATACCAATGCGTTGATATGCAATATACACATACATATAAAAAAATATAGCATTCTTAAAAGTACATACACAACATGTTTAAATAAGCGTTAAATACAAATACATGCATTAGGAAGAGACAAATTACAAACTTACAGTACATAAAGAGTGAAAACAGTTTATATTATTCTGACATAAACAAGTAGCGCAATGCCCACACCTTGAAGAGATGCGGGCTCGCTGTAAAAATATCTAAGTCTGACTGACGCTGTCGAACATAGCGCATTTATGTGCCGCAAAGCTCGGGTAAGCAGACTCCGTCGACTTCGCAATGCTGTAGTTTAGTGTGGAAGGAAGCGATGCCAAATATTTAAAAACTACAATATGTCAAATAGCATTGCCTTAAATTTGACGCGCCTTACGCTTGTTAGTTTTGATCGTAGTGGACATGCTTTTGAAACCAACATCGAATTTGTGCATAAACCTTTAATTATTTGACATAAAAAGTCAAATAGGTGGCGGCCACTATTAGAAACAAGATGAGCCTTAATGCGGATGATCACAACGATAATACTCATCTAAAATTCATTGATACTTTTCCAAATTACTTAACTTATTAGCAAATTACTTTCTTGTCGCTTTTCAGCACGCGCGGCTGAGCTGCGGCACGACAGCGAGCCGCATTAATTTCATAAGTAAAATCGCAAAAAAAGTAATTTTTCAGTATTGAGTATAAGTTTCTGAGTAAATTTAATTTTAAATATTCATGATAATTTTTTTATTACATTATTAATAATTCACGGTTATTTCTAGAGACTAAATTGTCGTTTGGCATTGTAAATGAGATAATAACAAATTTACTGCGTGAATTTTGTAGCACGCTAATGTTGCAACCGCCGATGTCTAGGGTAGACTGCCCTGAACAACAGCGGTTGCAACATCGCCAAAACGTCGGGTGGTACAAACTTATGCGGTAAAATCGTCTTTATCTTATGTATACTTTGTAAGATTCAAGAATAAATTTATTTTATATGAATAGTGTATTTTTGCCGAGCAAAGGTTGGATACTTTTTGAGCAGCGGTGTGGTTATGAGAAGGAGGATCTTATACGATAGCGGAAAGTCCCGCGGGACACTTTTCCCACATTTAATATTAAAGTTTGGCTCGCGAAAAACATATTCATAAAAGAAATATCCGTGACAAAATTTTCTTATTCAAGAATCAGACAGAGGAAAATTATTCATAGGATTTTCCTTGCTGATGTTGATTTTATTTCTATCAGCTTTCCTTTATTATCGAAAGGCGCCTTTAGCTGCTTACACTCGGTTTCACCACGATCTAAGTAAGAACTGAAACATTACGTATTATTTGTCTTAAAGTAGGGACAAACAGATCATGGAAGTTGCTTTGATTATAATGGAATGTTTACTATACTATATCAGAATATAGTATATTAAACAGAGTACTCTCAAATATGTTTAAATTAAGGTTTACAAGCTTCTTTTATTTTAGTTTTATTTTATTAATACATACATCAAAACAATAATAAAATATAAAAATATATTTTTTTCAATTTATTTTATTGTGATTGTGGTGTAGTAACTAATATATTAAAACTTATAATTAATTCTAATAAACTTATAATAATTAAACTTACGATTAATTCAGTACCGCACAACCTACGTTTTAGGCGTACAAATTTTTTTACAACATGATTTTTTACAACTCCGATTTTTTTCTCACTGACATGGAGTAAATGGCAAAATGGCAAAAATTTCGAATGGCAGGGGTGCCATTCGAAATCGACCCCTGGGGGTCCATATAGACCACTTTGGGAATCACTGTCCTAGTTAGTAATATCCTAAATAACAAGAAACAGTGTTTAATTTCGGCGTGAAAACTTGATTTTACGTACAGGAGAATTGATGTTGATGTTACACATAATAAACATTCATAATCGATTATTTCATGGCACTTATCTTTCCAGTATTTGTGATGGTATGCTGTCATTTTTTTATAACCGACTTCCAAAAAAAGGAGGGGGGTATCAATTCGGTTGTTTGTTTTTTAAATGTTTGTTACCTTAGAACTACGTCTTTTATGAACCGAGTTGAAAGATTCTCTTTTATTTGAAAGGATTTACATACTTCCTTTCTGCAAAATCCTGTTCTGATGATAGGATCCATTAGGGATTTAGAGAACTCCTCAAATATTATGATATGAAGTTGAAAATGCATTTTCGATGCGATGACAATGCATTTTTTAAGGTAAGCATTCCATGATTACCCAGGGTTGGCTCCCGACGAGGGGACTCCTCAACAGTCAACAGCACAGACTAACAGTTTTGTATACGCATCCAGTTATGATAGCCCATTCTAAGTTTCACCATGACATAGCTACTGCACTCAGGGTTGGCTCCCGACGAGGGTCAATAGCACTCATCGACGGTCAATAGCACAGATACGAAATTATGCATACACATTCAATTATAATAGCCCGTTTTAAGTTTCACCATGACATGGCAGCTGCACTTATAAAAAAATTGGTTTCGGATTTTTTTTAAAAGTTTGTCTATTATTCACATATGCGAGGAAGAAGAGAATTTTTTTTTTCCTAATTTCTTTGACGCGTCAATAGATACATTAAGTGGCATTTAATAATGTAGCAAATTGCAGTAGCTTTGCCAACTTTAAAAAATCGCGTATAATTTGTATTACAAAGAGTTCCAAAAATATAACGATTGGCATCATCGCAAAAAAACGCGTGACTTAGCGTATGTTTACGTATTTTTTTTATAAAACTTTAATGCATATTTTTTCACACATTTATGACCTATATTATTTCAGTATTGTAATCTACTGTTTTATTGAACCACTATTAAAATTAGGAAACATTGACCCATTGATAGCGGGATTTAACCCAAACAATGACCCAACAAAAAGGGGATTTTTTTAATAACATATTTACGATTGGTCTGATGAATGTATGAGCGCATCGGTGAGTCTATGGACATTTATATATGTAAAAAATAAAGTTAATGAAAACCTAAGGTATATGTTTTGAAGATTTATACCGAGTGACCTCCTCCAGCTATGTGCTGGGACGTTGGCAAGTTGGATGTCTGAGTAGTAGTGCAAGAGCTAGCGACAAAAATGTGCAAGAGTTTTGGAAAAGCTGATACTTTCAGATCAGACAGTATTTTGGTAATAGAATGCAGGGGTAGAGTAAGCAGGCCAGATACTGGGACACTTGGCGCTGGCGTACTAGGAAAGGTCTAATTTTAATTAGTACCCTCAAAGTGTTTTGGAAAAGCTGAAAAATCATCAGTAGACAGTGGATGCAATAAAGAACTCGACTGCTTAGTAATAGAACGCATGGCGTCAGCATTACTCCATACATGTCACGAATCGATCATCCTGACGCTACGCGTTCAATTATTAAACACGCATTCGATGCGCGCGTCCTAGACATACATATTATTAAACAAATAAGTTTCTCTGCATAAAATACAAACTATTTAAAACTAAGAACGTCCGGGAACAGGAAATTGGGAGAGGGAGGAGAGAGAAAGGACTGAACTGGTTACTTCTCAGAAAAAAATCTACTTTATGGTGAATCTTGAATGATTCTAATGAGGGTGAGTTTCGAATATTTGCCGGGAGATCGTTCTAGAGTCTTGCACCATAGACACGCCATAGATTAGGATTATAAAGCAGTATTATAATTTTTACTTATTTTCAAGTCCTTTATTATAATATTCCTCACTTTCATTTTGCCTTTCTTAATATGATATAATAAAATCACAATCTCAAAGCTGAGTTAGCCAAATTAAGTAAACGCAAACAGATTATCTGGCTTATTTTCAGGACGACATAATGATGCAATAAACATGTCTGCGTTGCCTTAGAAATGCCCCCATTACCTGGAGTAATGACGTCGTAACCGTTGATTAACCAGAAATTAGCTTTATGTTATAGAGTTAGCACCTTGCCCTTTAATAAAGACGGTATTATTATAGAGGCAATTTAATTATATTTGTGAAATTAAAAACCTTGGTTACCTAGATGCAATAAAAGAGAAAGAAAAGTCGAAAGCCAAAACAAAACAAAAGTAATACTAATATACTATGAAATTCGCAGGAAACAGTAAGGTGAAGAGAGGTGAAAGAGGAAAGGGATTGATTAGGTTTTGGGATATAAAAAGTATTACTTCAATAATGCTTTCAATGAAGATATAGAAGGTGCATTTGTAATAAAATTGGAACTAGTTCCACAACCGGGCTGCACTGTGTTAGACCCGCTGAAAGAAAAATAAGAAATTTTGGTCTCTTAGCCCCAGCGCGCTCAGGCGGACTGGCCGCGGCGCGGCGCGGCGGCAAGCAAGATTTTGCTAAATATATGGAAACTCCGAACGGTGGTTCCGCTCATAGGTCATAAATAAAGATATTGACTTTGTTCTATACCTATTTTAATAATTACATTATATTACCAAATGATAGGTCTATATTTTGGTATATAAATATCATACAGTTACCATTGGCGAAATTTATTACGATCACTAAAAATTGCACTTTCTCCTGCGCGGGCTATTAACTGAAAAGCGCGCGGTAATTAGGTTTCATTAATGTCGTCATTCCCAAAATTTTATAGGGCTTTGAAAATCCATTGTATAACGAATATCCAAGAACCAGGTAGGAGCATTGTTTGTATATCTGTTTCGAAACCGTAATATGTTTATTTTTTTATAAAATGGGTTTTATTATTTTAGGAAGAACATGTTAAAAGTGGCGAAATTGCCATTTTAAACTAGAGCTAAGTTTTACGGCCCATGATAGCCCCTAATATTTTATGTATTATTTAGTATTATAGTAGATTATTTTATTCTCTTTTCGAGCATATATATTATTGAGTGCGGAAGTTTGACAAAAAAAAAATATTTTCACGTATAATTTATACTGTGTGAAATCGGCGTTGTTACACGATCGCCGCGCCGTCGACCTCGTGCATCCAAAGATTATATAATAATGAATTGTGGAACTCCATATAAAAAGTAATCAAACATGAGCTTACCTTCACCAACAGCACGTAACTTAATTCACACATACATTCAAGTATCGATATCGACACTTTTCACCGTAAGCAGTTGAGCGCATCTCGGAACCCAGATTTCATCGTAGGATGAAATCTGTTGTCATGGCATGTACCGTTAAAGCGTACCAAAAAATGAACGCAGTAAAATATCACAACTTGATAACAGATTTTGAGTGAATTTCAAAAATAAAGATAAACAAGTTTGAAAACTTTATTCCTGCAATATAAATACAGAGGTATATCGAGGGCCTCAAGATAAAACGTATATATCTATAGAATTTCTAAAATCGACTTTTCGGGGTAAATCGTCCTATTTTGACTAATGTACAACATAATGAAAGGGTGTATTATAGTTTTATAAATTAGGTGTTTATAAACACGTCACATATAATTTTAATGTATTCAATATTACATACAACAGCGTTGAAAAGCCTCTCTCCTGTAAATTGCATATTTGTAGATACTTTTCAGCTCGAAGCCCTCGATATATCTAATATTGAAACTTCCATTATTCCATTCCATTTACACGGCATTATTTGACAGCAGTATTACAGTATCCTAGGAACGAAATTATTTTACTAGGAACAGTGTACTCAAAATTAAAAGTATTAAAATCATAAACTTTCTTATTTTTCATTGTTAATGTGGTCACAATTATCCAAATTTTTCACCAAAACTCAAATTAATAATACAAACAAATATTATTTCTGGTAATTTCGGATTTTTATGGGACAAAATACAAAACTTGCCCTAAACTAATAATCAGAATGTAATAAAGCAATAAAGTAGCTAGATACTACTGTACATTAAATTAATCACAGTGCATTATAATTAATAACTAACAACGACGTGTTTAAATTTTATATGTCATATTCTGTTTCTGAAGGGCATTTTTTTATTGTTTCTGATACAAATGCTATAAATTCGTACAAATGTACATTAAATTAATCACAGTGCATTATAATTAACTAACAATGAGGTGTTTAAATTTTATACGTCACATTCTGTTTCTAAAAACTGCCTAATACAAAAACATTGCACAACGTATTAAGGAAATCTAATGAAACCGAGTATTAACAAGAACATAGTAATCATAAGCTACTTATCTCAAACTTTTGAGGTTAGTTCTGGATGACAATTACTTAGCGTAGAAAAGACACGTGCCAGCTTTAAGCCTCCTCTTTGGGCCATTCGTGGGAGTTTGATAATTTGCCATATATTTTTTGTTTTTAGCGTTTTTACCAAACATTATATAAAATCCTCAAATCAAGCTTCGCAATGTATAAAATAAGCTGCAGTAGGTCATTCCTAATAAAAATATTATTACCTTTCTCTTTATGGGCCTTTGGGCCCCCTTCCTTGACTCACCTTTGCTCAATTTTAAAAAATAGAACTTATTCCGAATTATTTATACATTCTACTTCCCTATTTTTTATGATATCCTTAGCCACTTACACTTTCCAACCTTTTCGTTTAACGCACCAGAAAATTTTAATTCAATTTGATTTACTTATCATAAACTCCTTTCGGAGTGTAGAAAGTACAAGATCTGATGCTGCCACCCCTCCAAATAAGAAGCCTTTTTTTCCAGTAAGAAGCATGAATGCTACGCTACTGGTATCATTACTTTATTTCCAAACCTCGTAATATATTTTTTTTGTCCCACTTTGCTTCGTCCCAAAAATCTTGTGTAAGTTTTCTGGGAATCTAAGATGGGAAACAAAGCCCGCACTCGCCGTTTATATTGATAACACATTGAGGCCGTTTCTACAGCCACACAAAGCGACGATAAACATGATTAGTCCAAGATCTCACTGTAAAATACATATATACTGTCGTCTGTTATTTATATCAAATATTATTTTAATAAAAAAAGACATAACGTTGCTTAGCTAACGCCTGCTGCAAAGAGTTTTAAACAAGGGCGATGATTAAAAATCCTTTATATGGATTTTCCTAAGTAGAAGAGCACGGATTGTTCCTCGCTTCCCCTTCGTGCCCCCGAGAGCGCGCCATGTCTAAAAACCATTAATTATATTGATCAGCGTTGTACAACAATTTGGCAACTGGGATTTTAGTACTAAACGCAACGTGTAGATGGCACTCATAGTTCCATTTTTTACCTTGTTATGTTCAATATGTGTCAATAAGTATCAATAAGTGGTCATGTTCAATAAGTGGCGAGGGAACCTGTAACCCCTAGGCTCCGCGTCCCCAGGTGGCGGATAGGTAAGGAGGGTAGGGATGACATAAAATAATCCCCGCGAACCAATAGGTAGTTACCAATATGCCTGGCAAGCGTGGTGACTTATTGGCAACTCCTTCCTGAATACGAAATGTCGACTTCAAAAACGAAACTACCCTAGGCGAGTAAAGCTCACAGCTTGGAATCTCGCACTGATTCATCAGTCTGCCTTAAAGATTCTGGGGTAGGCAATAATCCGATGTCGAAAAGAAGTAAGAAGACACTCCAGAAAACAATCTTTATCGCAACCTACAACATACGCACCATGCGACTGCACGACCACCTAGAGGAATTGGAACACAATCTTTGGTTCATACAATAGAACATCCTCGGGATCTACGAGACGCGTCTAAAGGGCGAAGCCACAACCATGCTCAAGTCAGTAAATTTACAGTACCAAAACAATTCCATTGCCGAAGCACATATCGGAGGAGTTTTTATCATGGTGCACAAGGATTTTAAACACCACATCACCAAAACATGCGCCATCTCAAAGAGGGCGATCTATGTTATGGTGAAGATCAACAAGTGGTACTCCCTCCAGGTGATACAGGTATATGCATCGACGACGAGAAAGTAAAGCAGATGTACGAAGACGTGAGTGTTGCGAGGAAAGCTGAAAAGTTCACCGTGGTTATGGAAGACTTCAATAACAAAATAGGTCAGAAAACTTCCGATGACCCCACAAACATAGGGCCATTTGGCTTAGGTATCAGAAACGAAAGAGGACAGATGATGCTGGACTACCTTAGCAGTGAAGGATTATTCAGCATGAACCCTCACTTCAAAAAGACACCCCAGAGAAAGTGGACGTGAATGACCCTAAACAACCTGGTGAAGAACGAGATTGACTATATCCTCACTAACACCAGGGAGATGTGCACTAACGTTTCAGTCCTTAGTCGTTTCCAAACCGGGAGCCACAACCGTCTAGTGAGAGCCAAGATCGCAATCAACACCAAGCTCAAAAGACAAAAGTTGATCAAGAACTTCAAACCTAAACTCCGAGAATTAGAGCTCAAACAACTAGAGTACCAGGAAACGCACCAAAAAAAACTGCGGCCAGAAGAATTGCGACTCATGGACATTAATGGGTTGTTGGAGAGGATCATGAGCAGCATACAAGTGGCTACAAAAAAATGTGTGCAAAAGCCAAACCAAGGGATAGCAAGATAAGCGTCGATACCAGGAACCTCATGGACGAGCGTTGACAAACTAGCAGGGACTGTGCCGAATATAAAAATTTAAATAAAAGCATAAGGAAAGAGATTCGAAGGGACCTTAGACATTACAATACACAGTTGGCCCGTAAAGCTATCGAAGAAAATACCAAAGAGAGTTCTACAATCCAAGATGGCTCGTGGAAAGGTTAAGATCTGTAAAATTAAAAACGAGAGAGGAGAAAGCGTCACATGCAAAACCGGTATTGTCGCTGTCATCCAAAACTTCTGCCGTAAGCACAGCGAGTCGGCTCCGAAACCCATAGATGCAGGGAATGAACAAAATATCCTAAATTTCGGCTTCGAAGAACTACCAGAAATCGAAGCAGGGCAGCTGCGAGCAGTCTTAAAAAGAACAAAGAACAATAAAGCATCCGGGGAAGCCAGAGTGACATGTGAGGTGCTGGTGAACATGTGTCTGCAAGAGCATCGGAAACCGACAAGAAAGGTGACCACATGAATTTGGAGAATTACCGGCCTATCATCTTGTTGTCTATCCTCTACACACTGCTGATGAGGATCGTAATAGACCGGCTCACAAATAAGTTAAAGTTTTACCAACCAGTAGAGCAGGCAGGGGTCAGAAGAGGCTACAGCACGGTGGACCACCTACAAGTTATGCACATGCTGATTGAGAAAGCGACTGTGTACAACATCTCTCTCCACCTGGCCTTTATCGACTACCAGAAGGCATTCGATTCTGTTAAAATATGGGCAGTTCTCGCAGCAACGGACGAGGCGAGAATCGACTCCCGATACCCAAAGCTCATTCACCACATATACGACAATGCCACGCTGCAAGTGAAGCTTGAGGACGGAGAATCAATGGTATTGGAATTTACCTATTTGGTGTATGTAAAAAAAAACATTTAAAAAAATCTATTGAATAATCCCATAACCATCAAAAATATAGAATGGGCTGTTAATAGCCCAAAATTTGTTGTCATTGTTCTTTTTCGCCAAAACACTAAATTTGCTACAGGCATTTCTACCCTTGTTTTGTTAAATGGGGATCGAAATAAACCAAGAAGCAAACCAACAACACATTGCATTTCCGTAACCAAATACGGACATTTCAACAAGACTCAGATACAGCTCAAAGAGGGGGGGGGGGGGGCTTTAGTATTTAACAGTGGCACGGATATATTTTTTTACGATTTCATCAACTTTTAATAATTTCCATCCGACTACAGTGTACGGCCAAATTTAGAAACAAGGGCCTGCACTATACGGCAAAATTTATATGAGTCAAAGTTAAAGTCAGGACTTACTTACCCCGGGAGTGGGCTTAAATAACTGCGGAGGAAGTACGGAATATTGTTTGGAGTTTCGTTAAACGTTTGTCGCTGCGAGTAACTATTATACTAAGCAATGGTACAATATAATACCGGTGGCCACGATAAAAGAGTTACCTAAAAGTGATATTGAGCGCTTGCCTTGGGTCACGTTATGTCCAGCGGCCATTTTAATTGTGTATTGCTCAGGGTTGCTTTGTCACTTGTTAATGACGGTTGTGAATACAGTTTTAGAAAATGACGATTTTAATCGAACAAAGAGCGTTTATTGTTGAAACTTATTTAACTTACTACGGCGCATACTTCACGGTTTTCAATAGCATACATCCATGAAGCTTTCGGAGAAGACCGTACAGTTACCGCAGGTTTATGGCCTCCCAGATAGCCCGATCTGTCTACCTGCGATTTTTATTTGCGGGGTAATTTAAAGGGTAACGTGTACTGTAACAATCCGCATACAATTGACGAGTTGAAAATATACATTCGGAATACGATTGCGGAAAACTCACCAAATAATATGGCAAAAGTTTTTCAAAACATGTCGAGACGTGCTGAGTTGTGTATCGAATTTCATGGTGTACACATTCAACACTTTCTGTGAACTATTAAATGTTCAGTATGTTTGTATTCGTAATATTCTGTATTTTATACTTTTAAATAAAAATATACATAGGGTGGGTGGGGGTAAAGCCCCGCAGGGGGCAAGTCCACTCACGGGGGTTATCAGAGAAAATTTTGTTATTATTTCGATAGCCGCCAGGTGGCTGACCCGTCTTAACAACTTCCAGTTCCACACCAATCTACAGAAATCTGCCATTCATAAACCGATTTTTAAAATCCTTTTTTTATTTGAAAGGTTATACTTACAGTTTGGTCCCGTTTTAATAAAAAACCTGTTCTGACGATGGGATCCATGGGAAACTGAGGGAACTCCTCAAATATTATCATATAAATTTGAAAATTTACATGTTGGATCATTGCCGATGACAAAGCATTTTTATGGTAGGCATTACCTAATTCTACTCCCAGTGTTGGCTTTCGACGAGGGGACTCCTCAACGGTCAACAGCACATACATAAAATTTTGAATACTCATTCAGTTATGAGGGCCCGTTCTAAGTTCTACCATGATATGGCTGCTGTACCCAGGGTTGGCTCCCAAAGAGGGGACTTCTAAACGGTCAACTGCACAGGCACGAAAATTTGTATACGCATTCAATTATGATAGCCCGTTCTAAGTACTACCAAGACATATAAAAAAAATTGGAGTCGGTTTTTTTTTGTAATTTTTTTGTATATTATTATAATTTCTATTACAATAAAAACTATATCCAAATATAATGAAATTGTTAGGAAAAATGTTGGTGAATGTTATTTTTGTACCACGATGTATTGTGTTTAATTAAATTAACTCTACGTTTACTGTAAGAAAATTAGATAAATAAAATAAACAAACTGTAGAAATCTTGCGGCGGGATCGTAGACAATCTAGATTGACGTGAAAAGAGGAAAAGTTAGGAGAGGATACGCTCGTTTATCTGACCACTCGAGACGCGGAGGTTATCCTGCTGCGGTGGTGATAAGGAGAGCGTCGCGACGCTCGTCAGTATTGCGCGATGTCCGCCGCTGCGTGACGTATGCTCCGCCGCGATTTCAGGACCTCCTGAAAAACTCTTCGCGTTATTGAGTAACTTTGAAAAGTGTGCGTTGAACAAGTGTAGACCGTGAATTTTTGGTGCTTGGTGGTTTTAGTGGGCACTGTTTTTTTTTAATTAAAAAGGTCTTGTTATTTCTTATTGACAGTGGCTTAAAAGTAAGTATTAATATATAACTAAAATACAGACCTATTTTATAATATTTTAGTTGTAGCCATTTATTGATATAATATTATTTTGTGTGATATGTTAAAGTGAAATAATTTAAGCCCGAAATCTTTAAAAATAACACACTTATATAAAGTCGTCAAAAAACGTTCAGAACCACTTTAATAACAAGTTCGCAAATAGACTTTTTAATTTACGTCACTATTTTTTCAAAGAGCGCTCCATTTTAATCCGATCATTATCTTGATTTTGAAGTTTTGTTAACGAACTTTAACGATAATTTACTCAATGGAAGCTACATTTGGAAGCACCATAACAAGACATCGCATTTCGTCGCTTTATATGTGAGATCTTATACACGCCAACAAGCAAACTTTTCAGGGCATGGAAAAACTGAATAACTTCGTTCGTATGTTGTTTTTTCTTAGTTGTGTAAATGGGACAAACTTAAAAAAAATATTAGTTTGCTGTACTAACGACTAAAACCGTCAAAGACTTGAGTTGTTTGTGAAGAATTACTACTAAGCACGTAAGATAAAATTACCGAATGAATTCATCAGGCCAGCGAGATACCAATGCAATAATAAATTTAAAAAAATATACGTGTGGCATTTGGGGACTGCCGCAGTAAAGCTATTGCATAGCATTTTTAACAACTTATTATGCAATTATAATTATTTATTTATTTTATTTTTTCTGATATCAGATAACTGCGCTCTATCGGAAAACGTTGAAATTATTCCGAATCATTTGCTGCTGCGGAAGCAAATGATTCGGAATAATTTAAACGTCTTCCGATAGATCGCCGCGCACGAATTTTATTCGATAAAGCAAAAAAAACGGATATTATTCTTTGACTCTTCGGAAAAAATCGTGGATAAAAAGATAGATAATTAAATTCTCTTTAAAATGGTGCAGGTTTCATAATAATACGCCAGATAGTATTTGGGTAGTAGTCGTTGTTGTGTTCAGTTAGACCTAATTTCACAAATTAATTACACTATGTAATTTAAACAAAATCTAAAATATTCAAAGCTAAGAATATTAGGAAAATATTCTTGTTTAACATATATTTTTTTCGAATCGTAAACAGTACTCGTTTAGACGTAATTATCAGTTTAAAATCATTAATTTTCGTTAAGAAATTTCTTCATTCGGTCGCCGCGCTGGCCTAGGCCCGCGATAAAAGCTATGCAATAGCTTAAAAATTTCAACCCTTAGGACGAAAGAAATTTCAACCCTTAGGACATGGACAGGACGATCCGAATCGTAATTTTACACCACTAGCAATAAAAAAACGCAAATTCGATTTTTTGGCGTTTACGAGGTCTCACCTCATAATTAATGAGTACCTTTTCTTTTAATTGACGTCGTTCTATATTTATTTGTATAGAATGACGATAATTAAAAGAAAAGGTATTTATTACAAAGGTTTAAACATTAAACGATATCATTTAGTGTTCAAACCTTTGTAATGAATACATTTTCTTTTAATTATCGTCATTCTATACATATAAAAAAATAATCGTATTGATAGACGAATGATGAACATAAATGTCTAAAGTTTCAAATCATTATAATTTTATTTAGTAATCTTAGATTTTTTTAAAAAAGGAACGAGCTTATTGCTATCTGGTAATATTCAACCGATAACCTTTGGTATAATATCGATGAGCGCAGAATTATAAACATACAAGGATACTATAAAGCTACATCGATGTATAATCCCCTAGATGGTCCTTTCGCGCTCGAAAATGACCTCTTCAAAACCACCACTGAAAGCCGGTCAGTAGTAGTTTAGTCGCAGTCCGCTGGCAGACAGCCGACCGTTTCCGATGTGAGAGCTTCCGCGAAGAATATGGGCGTGCTATTCTCTCGCATATTGTTCAATTTATTGCTCTCTCTGTGACATGATTTACGGCCAGAGGGTAATGGAGCCAACTTATTTGTATGTGAGGGCATATCTAGCTAATATATCGATGTAAAGCTGAAAAGGAAAACAATAATTTATGCCCAGTAGGAAAGAGTTTGGAAAGGAGAGAATAAAGGATAATTTGACAGATTAGATTACAAACATCTGAAAGTGATAGTATTGTTTTAGCCGTGTATTAAAGCATTATATAAAACCCGTGTCTCTTATGTTGACTGGGATACCATTCCGAAGTCTTACAGCAGGCACGCTAATATGTAGAATACGAAAAAAATCCGTCCTGCGGGAGGGGACTTTTAAAAGATTGCCAGAGATAGAACGAAGCTGTAGGCAGTGGGAAGATATATATTCTAAATCTTATGAGCAATATCGAGAAAAACGCAGGGAAATATCGATAAAAACGAGCCAAAATGGGTGATGCATTTAGATTACGATTTTAAATAAAAGATGCATTTGCCAATTTCCAGATCAGTATTTTTAAGCAAACTCTCAAATATTAAAGAATTCATTGGTATTTAAAAAAAAAATACGTGTGGCACTCGGGGACTGCCGCGGTAAAGCTATTGCATATCATTTTTAACAACTTATGCAATTATAATTATTTATTTGTTGTATTTATACAGTGAGAAGATTTTTTTCTGATATCAGATAACTAACTGCGCTCTATCAGAAAACGTTGAAATTCGATTCGGAATAATTTAAACGTCTTCCGATAGAGCGCACGAATTTTATTCAATAAAGCAAAAAAACGAATATTATTCTTTGACTTTTCGAAAAAAATCGTAAAAAAAGATAGATAATTAAATTATCTTTAAAATGGTGCAGGTTTCATAATAATACGCCAGATAGTATTTGCGTAGTAGTCGTTTTGGTGTTCGGTTAGACCTAATTTCACAAATTAATTACACTATGTAATATAAACAAAATCTAAAATATTCAAAGCTAAGAATATTAGGAAAATGTTCTTGTTTAACATATATTTTTTTCGAATCGTAAGCAGTACTCGTTTAGACGTAATTATCAGTTTAAAATCATTAATTTTCGTTAAGAAATTTCTTCATTCGGTCGCCGCGCTGGCCTAGGTCCGCGATAAAAGCTATGCAATAGAAACACAACAAAGAAGAGAAATGCTTTTGCTGTTTTTTTTAAAGTTTTGCTTTCATAAATGGTTTGAATTGTTTAAAAACTTTCTTTGACTTATTGACGATGCAATAGGGTACGTTAGAAAATGTTTTAAATGCATGGGAATATGAGACCAGTAACAGAATTTTTGTATGTTTGACTGTATTTCACATTGTGAAATTTTGACAAAAAATACTTTTATAAATTTCCATAATTTCCACTTCAAAAATTACCTACAACGAACGAGCTTAAGGGCAAAAGAGGAAATATGTTACGTTTCAGCGTCGTTGTGTATTTTCCACCAAAAAAATTCGTTCATTTTCGATAATTACCTGTCAATCTTTTGAGTGCTTAACGTCATTCCTAATCCCTCGTTTACTTTATAAACCTTGTGCGTAGGGCTGCTATGTGTGTAATACACTTTGCGCCGCCGCGCCGCTGCCACCTGAGCTGATCTTTGCTTGACCAAAGAGCAATCTTTTTTCTAGCCACCTCTAGACTAACGGATGTTTTCCGTTCTGCTGTTTTATTAAAGCTGTTTGTTCAATTGGATGAAAAACATACAGTGATTGAATTTCAGATGCGAATGTCGGATACAGAACGACCCTTTTCAAGTAGAAACCTTATAGGCATTTTTTCTTTTATTTTTTCTATTATTTTATTCATTGAGGCAGGCAGTATCGATTAGGTTGCTCAATGCTATAGTACATTTTAAGAACGGCTACATGCAGGTGGCGCTGATAGCATTGTAAGGCGAAACTAATAGCAATTTATTTAACCATTTATAATAACATTGATAATGAATAGTTTTTTGTTAAGGACTGATTAATTGATTATAAAATCCCATTAATTCAACCAACGATAACAATAATAACATTCAATTATTAGTGCCATCTATTGATTTTTTAACTAGGCTGATTACATCACATAAAAATAGGGAGAGATATAGTGATATTGATTATTTTATCTGATCGAAATTGTTACGCAATAAAACTTCTATATCAAATTAAAATTGACATCTATATCAATAATATTAAAATAATAACAGCTATGATTGAAGAATACGTTTGTTATTATATTCCTATTTTATTTTGAGATAGCATACCGTATAAGCGTGTTTAGAGAGCCAACTAGTGCGCCGCCATGATGTCTTACCACGAACGCCGCCATATTGAACATAGGAGAAGATTAATCAAATTTGGAAATATGTGTACCGCAGTAAGTGGTGTGCCACGTTGAGTTTCGCAGTAAATCTTTACTGTCAAATCGTAGTACGGCATTGAGCAATCTAATACGCTATATAATTAATGGCAGCAGTAACCATTTTATATTTCCATATATATCAAAATTATAATATGAAATGTTACGAATTCGTAAACTCGTCAACATAAATTAAAGTTTTATGTGTTTAGTCCTGCCTTTCAGCGAAATTAAACGAAAGCCTTTATTTGATTTTGCCTTGGACCTTTCCTTAATTGGCAGATATAATTTTACCAATTATCGCAGCATTAATTAATCCGTCTTTTCTGGCTGTCATTTGACGTGGATTTAAAAGATTAATAATTATAAAGAACTTTTTTTTTTAAATATAGATATTTTTTTTCTTTGTATATCTAACATGCCATCTGTTGGACATTTGAAGAACTGTGTCAATGGCACTTTGAAATTTCATTTTAGGAAGTGACTGTCAATACATTTTAGGAAGTGTATTCGGTGCCGGTTTTTGTAGAGTCGATATAAAATTCGCCAACTGCCGACCATGGCTTCTGAGGTTTAGAATTAAGTAGGGAGGTACTTACTCTTTTTCGTTCTGTTCCCAAAATCGTATCAATAATATTTTATTTTAAAAAACCTGCTTATTTTTCGCTGCTGCAATTTATTACTTGACGGCTCCCGAGCCCCCGCCTAATTTTTAATATTATCTTAAAATAATGTTAAAACTGTGAATCAGTGAATCATACAAGTTTTCGTACAAACGATAGAGCTGGGCTCGAATCGGTTTGAATAATGTAAGGCAAGTGTGTATAATTAAGACATGTATAATGTAAGACAAATATAATGTAAGGCAATATATTGTAAGGCAAGTAAGCTAAGTAAGGTAATAAAAGTTAAGTAAGCTAAGCAAGGCAATATAAGTAAAGCAAGTAAGTAAGCTAAGTAAGGCAAGTAAGGCAATATAATGTAAGGCTAATAATATAAGGCAAGTATAATGACTATGTATATGGTGCTCAAATACCAGTGCTTAATGTATGCCAGACAGCACATAACAGAAACTGCAACAAATGCTGACATTCATTCTCACCATAGCCGCGATAGCTCTCTTTTATATAAACCCCGAACAAAACTCACAAAATCACAGAAAAGTTACTTACATTTTAGCATTAAATTCTAAAGTATACTCCCTACCAATATCAAATAGCTGGAGGAGGTAAAATGAAAAAAAAATAGGGAGATGCTGATAGGCCCCCCTTTCTATGATCTAACCGAATTCAAGGGCCATGACTTTACAAATATTATACCAATTTAAATGATAAAGATATTTGCACTTTTAGTTTTTAAATCTATGATTTAGCTTTAATTTGATTAATTAACTTTGTATTGACTACTTTAAATATAACTATGAACAACTTTTAATACATACGTATCTATTAGAATTATTGACTATTTCAATTTGGCTTCTATTTTGATTATTTAACTTTGTACTGACTATTTTAGTTATTATGATGAGTAACTTTTAGTAGGTACCCATTCAAATTATTGAATATTTTTATTAATAAACCTTTATTTTGTTTTGTAATAAGATTTTACGATTAATAACTCTTAGTAGGTTACAGAGTTTCTAAGATACTATTTTATAAAATATAGATAGCTAGATATCTTGACAAACTTTGCATGTTAAGTAAATATTAGATTAGTAATGAGACTTACTACCAAACACAAATATGTTGACACGTCCAAGAGCATCTTTTAGCCACCGTAACGCCGTAAATGTAATGTAATGTATGCTTCTCTGTGGCTCAGTTTAAAATGAAATGAATAGGAGACGCACCGAGGCGAGAACGCTTTTGTCGTGCGTAATCAAATGCAACGTTGTGATATTTTTTACTATAAAAATACGCGCGTATTCGACTGAAACTTTGTGTCAAACTTTGAAGTCGATCGTCCGACTTTATTTCGAGTTTCGCGAGCACAAGTATAAGCAGGTTGAATATATCTATACAAAGATATGGCAGCTCTAATCAGCTCGACACACTATACCTCCTCGACATCATATCTTCACATATCTCAAGAGAGCATCTTTACTAAATATGAGGCAGCGTGGGAAAATCCACCTAGCTTCTTACGTGTTGAAGATAGTTTGATTCAAAGTATCTTAGTATCTTTACTCTAGGATGTGCTAGTCTGGTGATGCGCAGGGAGCTAATGGGCCCTGCTGGAGTTTGGCCACTGAGACCTATTTTTTCAAGATCGGTCATACTCACGGGTCATACCCATCCGGCGGCCTCCACGCAGAAGTGCGAGCCAGAGTAGGACTCTTGCCTACGGGCCAGTTTCCAATAGGAGTCGACCTTCGGGCGCTCCTGGACGGTTTGCGCACCGTGCGGCGTCAGCTAACCGATTGTGCATTCTGACCGACAGCCGGGAGAGTCTGGAAACAGTACTGTCTCCTATAAGAGCGGGGGTAGATTTTCACTTTACGGCAACTGTTTTTGAAACGACCAATCGGCTACTTGATACCGGGTGAAGAGCGATAGATTCGGTAGACACCGTATCACCGCTACGTAAGCGAGAGGACCGCGCAAGCGACCTTGAACCTGTAGCCAGTCGTGAGACTGGAGTAACCTGGTTGCAACTGGTAGTAAGGGCGCAAATGTCGGTCCGCTGGGTGATTAACCTGGTTATCTTGCGGTACGGTTTCTTACGGGCTTGTGGCGTAACTAGACGGTGGACTGTTTTCGTTCCAACATCCAAAATCCATCCCTTAGGGTCGGAGTTCACACCTTTAAAATGGCTGCTGCGTTTTATTATGAGCTCAATAGGTATATGCATACATGAATTAAATTCGTTGACATTGAAAGCAATAGTGATACATTCATATTTGGCATAATATTTGCACGTCTCCTTAGAAAAAACGTAAATTTCTGAAAAAACCTCAATAAAAAATAAAAAAAATACAAACGGAGCTGCCATGGAATTCACCGACCAAAAATCGGGCCCATCATATATAATTATTACACTTCTGGGAGGTGAAGGGTGGATTCCGGACTAACGACCGGCGGTGGTAGGTTTAGGACAGCTGTCTCGTGACATGTGAGCGTCACCTTACCACCCATTCACTCCCCCTTCGAAGCCATAGAACTTGAGATGCAGAAATCGCGGTTTTAGATATTTTTTCTAAAAAGGAGTTGATTATTTTCCCGGAGAGATCAAGATCTTTAAAAAGGTGAAACAAAGATTTAGCTGGCAGGCCACGAGCGCCTACTTCCACCGCGTGAAGGTGAACAGTGAAGCCCTTCCGGATGACGGCATTTGCGAGGTCATGGTATTTATTTAATTTGTACTCGTGGTCTTTTGGGATATTTGATTCCCATGGAACAGTTAATTCTACGATAAGGACCATCTTCCGAGATAGAGGGTAAAGAGTTATATCTGGACGCAGGGCTGTGCATCCGAGACTTTCAGGGAATTTATACTGCTTAGAGACCGAATCGACCTCCATAATCCAATCTGAAGCTTTCTCGATTATTGAGAAAGGTTTTGCTGTGAGATGTTTTTTGCCTTTAGAGCCAACCCGCATAAACTGTAAAATTTTAGTAAAATTTAGTGAAATTGCGTAAATTATTTTAAATTGCGAATTATATTTTATAAATAAAACTATTTTTGGAAAAGCACTTCTGTGACAGAATTGAAAAAAATACATCATTAACATTATCGAACAAAAATTGTATAAAGTTCAGATTAATCAGAATAGCTCAGTTATCAAACTTCAACGGGCGTTACTGCATGCCGCGTGCTGAGAAGTACAAATGCGCGAAGATACCTCATTTAAGTTTAAAGACACCACCATGAATAGGTACCTCCCACCGGACTTGACCCGTCTTACCCTACTCATTCCGTATCTCAGCCCGGATTGCCCCGACTTACCGTACTCATTCCGGTCTCGGTTATGTTGGCTGTACTACGGCAGAAAGAGCGAGGCACCAGCCACAAAAAAATGGTTGATACACGGTATCATATTATACATTTCCAAAAATCGTCTTGATTAAGGCACAAACAATACGTCACTGAGCCCGATTGCGTTTCTTTGCGAACTAAATCGGAAAAAAGTTATATCAATTAATATAATAAATCACTATTTCTAATGTATAAAAGAGATTTTCTTTACTGGGCCGGATTGCATTTCTTCCTGAAATAAAATCAGAATTAGGTTACTCGAGCGAGACAGGCCTATACTTTAGAGTGGAATATGAAAGAATGATTGTCCCCTTTCCAGCATAAAACTACCAATCGTACATAAAGCGGCATAATGTAAGACCAGACGAACTGTTTTCAAACCAATTCAGTTATTTTATGTGCGGCAGGTAGTTTTTTGCTGAAAGATACGATCGTTCATTTTATATTCCGCTCTAACGCACAGGTCTTCTTCGTTCGCATGAACTATTTTCAGATATTAATTAGTTCACGAAAAAACGCAATCGAGCCCACTGTTTAGTTGTCGGCTATAATAAACCCCATGTGTATGTTCAATTTTCAAATTCTTCATTTTCTAGCCATCATTACAACATTTTAATTATTAGAATCTTAAACCAAAAAAGAAATTATAGATGACTTACAACCGACTTACAGGCAATATTTTTAGTATTCTAAGATACTTTGATAGCCATTCAATCATTTATAATAATCAAGTTATAAAATATTCAGTCGTCGGGTTATATTTTTAAAAATTCAAAACCAGACGAAAATGTCGAAAAGTACGTAAGCAAGAGTTATAAGCATTATCCTTACAATTCTAAGAAAGACTTATATATTTTTCTCGAATTAGTAATGTTTTATTTTTATCCTGAAAACGCCGCCATTCTGATTTTCTGTGATGACTCTCTTCAGATTTTCACATTTCGGCGATAGGATGAACTACTATTGTACGTAATTTGGTCCTAATTAGTCATGTAGTTTCTAAGATACAGGGAATATATTTAAAGACACCCACAGATGCAAATACTCGCACAGTCAGACATTTTCCAGATTTTTTTTTGAATTCCCAGGATCTCAGTGTCAGTATCAGTATCATTTTATTCACTCAGAATATACGTTAAAAGCATTTCGTAATAATCAATTAAAGCTAGTTATTATGTACTAGAAAAAGAGGTTAACACGTAGGGATCTGGTGCCAACTCCGGCGAAAACTAAACTTTCTCTATTTACATACTTCGTGTAACTTGATATATTTGTTTGTGAAAGTAAAAATATAAAAGAGGTTTTAAAATCAAAGACTATCGCGGTTGTTTAACATTATAAATAAGATAGAGCAGAAAAATGGATACGGAAAATATCACGAGACACGCACACGATCTAATACAGACGAAACTCAGAAACCGAGCAGATCAAGAGCATTCTTACCAAACTTCAAGGGCGTAACAGATCGAATAAGTAAGATGCTAAACAGATTCGATATCAAAACGATCTTCAAAACGACCCAAAATATGGCTTGATTTTTGAGGCCTGTGAAGGATGTAATACCACTGCAAACCCCGGGTGTGTATAAAGTCGAATGCAGCTGCGGTCTAGCCTACGTTGGACAAACGAAACGGCCCATAGCCAGGCGACTGACAGAACACATCAAAGCTGTTAAAAATGTTCAGCGAGAAAAATCGGCGATCTGCGAACATATATTGGATAGCGGAAGTAACCACTGGATGCAGTTTCAAAATCCCATTGTTCTATCCAAGGAACAATTCTACTTTCCTCGCATGATCCGGGAAGCCATTGAAATAAGAAGAACCCCGAACTTCAATAGAGACGACGGTTACACACTCTCTTCTACGTGGAACCCTCTTCTTAAAATGTTCCCGCCGCCGAACGCCGAACGCAAAGACGTAAAACAGGATACAGTGAGTGTTGTGTGCAAGACGGATTTTCAAAATTCCCGTCCTCCGAACCCGGCCCCCCACCACCGTTATAATCTACGCAGTGGCGGAAGCAGTATGCGGCCTACCCGCAAAATAACGGATTGACAGCTCTTCAGTCTACCTTGGACAACGCGGCTGCAACGTCACCGAAACCGTCACCGTCACCGTCGGGTGCTACAAATTTCACGCGGTAAATTCGTTTTCTATCCTATTTATAATAAAACAGGTTTTCATAAACACCCTTGATTGCAGTGAAAATAAAATATCGTCCACCAACTACGGTGGTTTGCTATTAAAAATTAGACCCGCTTCCTTTTACAAACCCACTTAAGTTATGTACAGCCTTTATCTCTCGTTCTTTCATCCGAAATTCGGTTACTTCTGCCATCCATCTTTCACGACAAACTGTCGTCTTTGTCACAAATTAAAAAGGTCGGAAATATGTAAATTTTTCATCATGATACTACTTAATTTACATTTACATTACTACTTAATTTAATTACCAACTTTTTTTACGTTTTAAAAAATATAAATGGATAAATCCGTTACAGAATTTGCTATGTAAACTTTTCGAAAAGTCAAACAATGATTAAGTATTTTAATCATTTAATAGCGAAAATAGAGAAATAAGGCCTATTAACATTTCAATTTCGACTTTTCTGAACAGTTTACAAATAATGCATTTAAGTTAATGAAAAATGTTCATCGTATTATTTTATTTATTTATTTTATTTTTATTTTTCAGAAAACTTACAGCGTTTTAAACTTAATGCTAACACATATTATACAAATCTAAGGCCAATTAAAAGTTTTCACAATTAAACTAAATCTATTGCTACATTCATTTACTCATTATATTCATTATATTCATTATATTCATTATATGCATTTACTATTTATTATATTGGATTCATTTACAGAATGTAATTAAATTGGGAAACGCTTATCAGTATAACTCCCAAAATTAAGTTAATGAGCGTTGGCTGGCATTCAAATGACGATAAAAATATTTGACGACTTTTGGCATAAGTAGTATTCAATAGATTACAGACTTTTTTCAGGATAGAATACTTAATAATAGACAAAATTTTAACAAAAAAAAACCGCCTGCATTTTATAAGTGCAGCAGCCATGTCATGGTGAAAATTAGAACGGGCTATCATAATTAAATGCGTTTTTAAAATTTCGTGTCTGTGCTGTTGACCGTTGAGGAGGTACCTCGTTGGAAGCCAGCCCTGGGTGCCGCAGTCCTGTCTTGGTAAAACGTAGAGGGGGCTGTCGTAATTGAATGCATATAAAAAAATCAGTCTGTGCTGTTGACCGTTGAGGAGTTCCCTCGTCAGGAGCCAACCCTGACGGAGGAGTCCCCCTCGTCGGGAGCCAATCAGGTCATGCTTACCATAAAATGGTATTGTCACTGAACTGAACCAACATATAAAATTTCAACTTCATATGATAATATTTGAGAAGTTCCCTCAATTACTCATGGATCCAATCATGAGATCAGGATTTTATTAAAAATGGGTCCAATCTGTAAGTATATCCTTTCAAATACAAAAAGAATTTTCCAAATCGGTTCATAAATAGCAGAGTTCTGAGGTAACATTGATAACCTCCTTCTTTTTTTGAAGTCGGTTAAAAAATACCGCCTATATTATACATGTTCGGCTGACTTTGGACTTTTCTAACACATTTACAATAAATACATTTTATTTAATAAAAATGTTTATCTATTCGTTTTAATTGGATTCCTTTTATTAAATTCATTCTATAATTTGTTCATTCATTAAATGTTGTGGAATTGAAAAACAGTTATTAAAAGTCACTAAATTTATTTGATAAGTTTTGTCTGGCATTCAAAATATGATAAATGTATTTAACGACTTTTGTCATAGATAGTTTTAAGCAGTATCCAATAAAATACAACCTTAATGAAATGTTTGTATCGATAGAATAATTAAAAACAAACGGAATAAAATTTATAACTCAGTTTTGGTTAAAAAACATATAACGCAACCTTTGGCAAAACATAAAAGGATTGTAAATTTTAATTTCAAGGTGTAAATTCCCAAACGGGCCAAATATTCTGTTTCCGGATACCGACGGCGACAAGTAACAAATTGAAGACTGCGAACCAAGCAAGCGCTCCGGGAACACTCACCGCGAGGGCTAGAACACTTGAGGCGCACGTAAGAAATGTATCTAAAGTAACAAGCATTAGACTTGAGGGTCCTTTTGAGGGGCGGCCGCCGCGGGTCGCGTACTTTGCCTAGCAATTTGGCAGCCTTCGTCAATTTGTATCAAGTGGAGGTCCGGGTATCATATCGAGTTACCCAGAGTAAATATATTTATTTTTATTTATTTATTTAGGTACATAGGATTAGGTATACAGTTCATTCATTGGTCATGTAATCTTATAATAATTATATAAATTATTTGATAATTAATATAGGGAGGTTTAACACATCTTACATGACCTTTACTGCCAATAGCACATCTAACTAGGCGATAATTTGGCTCGTCTCTAGATGTGCATATTTTAATGCAATTTTAAGAAATGAAGTGTTTTTTTTTAAATAAATTATTTGGACCCACCACCTGTATATATACATAAATATACCAATTTTATAAAAAATATAGCTATGTAATAAATATATACATTTATAGTTGTAATTTAATAAAATTTAATTAAGAAAAATAGATAAGTGATACTAAATAAATTGTCGTGCGTTGCAAAGAAGTTGATCAGATTTTACATATCCCTTGTTAAGTAGCCATCTATTAAGGTTTGCTTTAAATATTTTTATGTTAGGATAATTTTTCATGTCTTCACTAAGGGAATCATATAATTTTGGGGCTATGTAGAATATATGTCTCTGGGCAAATGTTGTCCTGACTGACGGAATTATATAATTGATACTCGCGGACATTCTTGCGCTCAGATTGTTTTGAGTTCGGGCGTGGTCATCTCTAGATTTGTAGAATGCAAGAAGCGCTTGCTTAATGAATAACTGTTTAGCTGATAGCACATGGGATTGGGAAATGATAATATAGCTGATAGCACATATTACATTAGGTGGGGGGGTGGGGGAAGGGGATAATTGTCTGGAATGACGGGCAATGGGGTGTAAATTACTATTTCTGGTCTCGTTTAAGGGGTAGTAATTAACAGCCTTGTTTGACACTAGATAAATGCTATTTAGGCCCCGTTACGACCCTACGAAAAAGCTGAAGAAGGAAACAATATCATAAAGCTCTACCTTAAAGCTTTAACTAAGGTGTCTAATCAGACGATTTTTCATTTTAAATAAGAGACGTTATAGAATAATCAAGAAAACATAAAAATAATAACGATTTCATGTTTTTGTTTCAAATACTTGCCTATTTATTAGGTTGCCGTTCTTAAAAGGATATTGAAGATCAACATTGGGCTCGATTGCGTTTCTTCGTGAACTAAAATCAGAAATTAGTCCGTGTGAGCGAGACAGGGCAATACGCTAGAGCGAAGTGTGAGATGACCGGTTGTCACTTTTTGCATTAAAACTGCCCGCCAAGGTCAAATCTTACACCGCACGAAATATGCTCGAATTTATTCAGACGAGTATAAGTTCGGCAGGTAGTATTTATCGACTATCGGTCGTTTCATATACCGCTCTAACGTATTGCTCTGTCTCGTTCGCTTGGACTAATTTTAGTTTTAGTTCACAAAAAAACGCAATCGGGCCCATTCTGTAATTAAAAATATTTATTTAATCATTTAAAATATTAACCATGTTCACGTACGATAACTTTAAATTTAAAATTTAAAAAACCTTTAGTATTCAGTATCAATTTATTCATTCAGAATATACAATAAAAGCATGAATTATCAATTAAAGCTAATTATCGCATATTAGAATTCGTCAGTGTAGATATAAAACAATTAAAGCATAAATATTCATTCGACAATAGCGTTGACTAAAGTTGGCTTTACAAGGCAGACAAATAAAATAAAATAAAAAAAAGCTGAATCCATGTACATGAGTAAACGTATAAAATAGATAATTATTATAAGAATATTAATAGTCATCTTAGGCACTCTATACAAAAAATAATCACACAATAGAAAGTATCAAAACAAAATTGGAAAAAAACAACGTATGTATATGGTCAGGTATGTTACGTTACACATTGTAATCTACATATTAAATATTAAATTCATAATATTATTATTAAACAATAAGAACTAAAATGAGGTACCTGAAAGTTACATATTAATGTTATTCCCATTTGAAAGAATTGGCATGCTCAAAAAAATCACTTAGCTTATAGAAAGAATGTGTGGATTGCAGCTTTTGTTTAATACATCTTTTAAGCGCCTTTGTTTCCATCTTTCTTGTGGAGAGTGGTAGCGCTCAAATATCCAAAGGACTTTTGTGTCTGCGTAAGGCGTACTTTAGTCAGGATAACATCATCACGTCTGCGTGTATTGTGGGAGTGCATATTCCCGTTTACCCCTTGTTCGTTAATATTAGATTTAGCATATAGTAGACATTTTAAAATATATTCAGACGTAAAAGTTAGTATTGTGTATTTAAGAAAGTATGGTTCGCAGTGCGTGCCACGGGATACTCCTGCAATTGCTTTCAGTACACTTTTCTGTAAAATGAAAACCCTAGAACTGTCTGTGGAATTCCCCCATATCAGTATACCATAACATTTTAGAATGGAAACAGGCATGATACGCAGTTTTGCAGCGATTTCGCCAGCTAAGAATTTAATCTTTTTTATCGCATATATTGCCGAAGAAAGCGCACTACACAGTTCATTAATATGGATGTTCCAGCTAAGATGATGATCGATCATGATACCTAGGTACTTTGTCGATTTGCTTAATTCTAGAGTACTGCTATTTAGAGTTATATTGAATGGTATGGCAGACGATTTATATTTTGAGGAGAAGTGCAAATTTACGGTTTTTTTTTGGCATTAAGCAAGAGATTATTCTCTGTGAACCATAAACTTGCTAGGTTTAACGCATGATTGGCATTGGTCATTAGGTCGTTAAGATTGTTATCGTGAAAGAGGAAACTTGTATCATCCGCATAGAGCAAGGTTTTGGTGTAGGCGAGAAAGCAATTGCCTACATCATTAATAAAAAATAAAAATAATAATGGACCAAGAATCGATCCCTGGGGAACCCCGCAGGATATCGCTTGGGGTGTAGATCTAAATCCATCTATTTCTACTACCTGTGACCTGCCTGTTAGGTAAGATTTCATCATATTATTGGCTTTGACCCGAATCCCATAACTGTTTAATTTATTGAGCAGTATTTCGTAGTCAACCGAATCAAACGCTTTGGATAGATCACAAAAAAACTGCCAAGGGTTGGGAAGAATTTTTAAAAGTGTCGGTAATAAAATTTAACATCTTCAAAATCGTCGAGGTGGAGGACATATTCTTCCTAAAACCATATTGATATTTATTTAGTATATGGAATTTATTTGCGAATAGATATAGCCTGTTATATAATTTTTTTCGAAAATTTTGGAGAAAGCTGGAAGCAGTGAAATTGGCCTGTAATTTTCAGGATCACTTTTGTTCCCTTTTTTAAAAACTGGTACTATCTTTGCTATTTTAATTAGATTTGGGAACACACCTTGTTTCATACAATTATTAAAAATAAACCTTAAGGTATTGGAAATCGTTGGTGCTATATTCTTTATTAATTTGATCGAGTGTGCCCAGATATCCATTGATGTTTTTGTTTTAATGCCATTCAAGGCCTTATCAAATTTAATGGAAGTTATAGGATGCAACAGTATTGATGCTGGTATCTCACCTACAATTGCTGAAGAGGGTAAAGTAGGAGAATTTGTCATGCGTTTAACAGCGTTTATAAAATATTCATTGAGTATATTTGCCGTTTCACATTTATTTATTTGCCGTTCGTTTATTTAGTCTTTGTGATTTTTAAGAATGTTAGGTATAACATATCGATTAGTCCTACGTAACTGTTTTTTGGACCGCCGCGCTGTACTGTGTATTATGTTTATGGAAATTACTCTACGTCAATTAGATAATACGAATTACTCTAAGATAATTAGATAAATAAAATAAACGAAATGTAGAAATCTTGTGGCGGGATCAAAGACAATCTAGATTGAAGTGAAAAGAGGAAAAGTTAGGAGAGGATACGCTTGATTATCTGACCACTCGAGACGCGGAGGTTATCCTGCTGCGGTGGTGATAAGGAGAGCGTCGCGACGCTCGCCAGTATCGCGCGCGACGGCGCCGCTGCGTGACGTATACTCCGCCGCGATTTCAGGACCTCCTGAGAAACTCTTCGCGTTATCGAGTAACTTTGAAAAGTGTTCGTTGAACGAGTGCAGACCGTGAATTTGTGGTATTTGGTGATTTTTGTGGGTTCTGTTATTTTTCTTAATTAAAAAGGTGTCATTATCTCTTATCGACAGTGGTGTAAAAGTAAGTATCAATATACCTAAAATACAGACTTATACTGTTTCGGTTGTAGTCATTTACCGATATACTATTATTTTATTTTATTTTTATTTAAAACATACAGCATAAAATAACACATTAGCATAATATATAACGGTGGTAAGGCCAAAGACGTTTTAAATTATTTGCGATAAAAGGATTGCCAAAAATGGTAAACGATACAAAGAAAATCAAAAAGAATTTAAAACTAACAGTTAAAATCGCTATGTGCGAGTGTATGGGTGTTGGTGTGTGTTTGTTTGATGGAGAGAGAGGGTGTGTGCACGTGTGTGTGTGTGTGTGTGTGCGTGTATGTGTGATGGTGGGTGTATGTGTGTGTGTAACTGTAGTGCGTATGTGATTGTGAGTGCTTGTATGTGCATAAGAAAATTCGGGATGCTAATTCAATCCGATCTGATAGTCAGCTTTTCATGAACCTCATTAACAAAGGTGTTTGTAGGTATAGATAGGTTTGCATTGTGTTACAAGGAAATGATATTTGCCCGAATATATCAGAATTTACACATTTATATAAAGTTGTCGGAAAACGCTTAGAACTATTTATATTACATTGGCAAATTATTTTTTTATATTTACGTCACTATTTTTAAGAGCGTAATAATCACTTAAAGCTAGCTATCGTATGTTAGAATTATTTATTTATTTATTTATTTATTTAGGTACATAGGATTAGGTATACAGTTCATTCATTGGTCATGTAATCTTATAATAATTATATAAATTATTTGATAATTAATATAGGGAGGTTTAACACATCTTACATGACCTTTACTGCCAATAGCACATTTAACTAGGCGATAATTTGGCCTAGTTAGATGAAAGATGGCCATAGAATATTAAAACTCAAAGCGTGGAGATCTAGTGCGAACCCCGGCGAAAGCAACACTTTCTCTATTTTCATAATTCGTGTAACTCGATGTATTTTTTATGTGAAATATAGACGAGGAAACCATAAACAACCTCAATTACAGTGAACATACAATATTGTAGATCAAGTGTAAATGTTTATTATTAAAAAAACAAGGTTCACTTTACAACCCCATTTAAGTTATGTTCACGTTTTTTTTCCTCTAAAATACGGTTTCTCCTGTCATCCATCTTTCGCAGCAAACTGTCACCTATGTCACGCAATACACAGGGTGAAAAGACGTCAGATTTCGTCAGCAGAAAAACTTTATTATATATTTTTTTTAATCTGTTGTGTCACATCAAGACTTGCCCGGTAAGTAGCCAAGGACGATTTAATCTGAATATTGATTTAAAAAATAAAATCGATGAGTGCCCTCTCTTGGACTGCCCGGTTGGGTTTGTCCGCTAACAGATGGCGTTAATATTTGATTAAAATATGTAGCAAAATTTAAATATTAGGTATTAAAGAGGTTTTTGTGAGAGACCACCCCTCACAAGACTCCAAATTATTCGATGCGAGGTGGTGGTGTCAACTTACGAGTTATCTCCGTTTTTAAAGGCGGTTTTGATAAAGCAGAAGATATTTATTGATTGAATCGATTGAATATTGCCAGTTATAACGCTTGCCGAATTAACGAGTGCCCGGATTACTTTATCGAGACGCGAGGGTTGCGCGACGGCGGTTATGTAGGAGAGTGGACGAGGATTGTATGTGTGCTCCTAGTATCTTGTACTGGGCACGGCTCGAGTCTGTGGGATTACAGACTGATGCTTCGAGACTCAGGGAAAATGAGGAAAGGAAACCAAGGAGCCGGATCCGTTGAGCGACCTCGCGTAGAGGGGTACCGGATATGCCGTCGCAATCTTGGGGGAAGGTGATCAATCGGGGACTGATAATTTGGTTGCTTTTTGGCCGGTTTATATAGGCCGTGCAATGATGCAATTTGAAATATTCTGAGTAAAAGTATTGTTTCATTGTGCTGTTATAGCTGCACGAGTCAAAATAATAGCTGAATTGTGTCAGTGAATTTCATTGGAAATCGATGCATTTGTTGATCGTATGTAGTGGACTTAAGGTCCGTTACACTTGTAAAAAAAGTTATTTTAATCAAAATTTCACAATGTGACTTCGGCCCAACGAGGTACCTGTGTAGCAAATTTCAATTCCCTAAGTCCAATGTTTCGAGATTGATATATTCCAATATAGTTCAATTTTCGAGATTGACCGAGGTGAACCGATTTCAACCAAAATCTTTTCAACTCTTGCCATGACCACATTATGCCTGCATACCAAATTTCAGCTCAATCGGTTTAACCGCTCAAAAGCCAGCCTTCGCGTTCAAAAAACTGCGCCGCAACTTTTTGGTCGATTTTATAAATACATACTAACTAGAGCTACAATGGACGAACCCGTCACCTAAGAAAGTTTTAACGAAATACGATCGTTGTGTCTCCCGTGATGCGCAGAAGAGCGGACAAAACAGTCGACCGTCAACACCTTATCCGCGAGAGAGCCAGGTATGTTATCTAGCGGGCCTAAACTCGCGCCCTTACTTCCAGTTGCAACCAGATTCTCTTTCCGTTCTCCCGACTGGTTACGAGTTCAAGGTCGCTTGCGCGGTCCTCTCCCTTGCGCAGCGGTGAAACGGTGTCAACTGAATCTATCGCGGTGTCCACGGCATCCTTTACCCGGCTCATCACCCGGAATCGGGTAGCCGATGGTCGTTTCAAGAGCAGTCGCCGTGAGTCCAACAACTACCCCCGCTCTATAGGAGACGTCCTGTTTCCAAACTCCCACGACTGTTAGTCAGAATGCACAATCGATGGGCTTACGCCGCACGGTACGCAAACCGTCTAGGAACGCCAGAAGATTGACTCCTGGGCAGTGACGTCGCTAGGGGGGGGGGGGGGGGTCCGCCCCGGGCCTCAGGGCAGGGGCCTCCAAATGGTATTTTTTTTAGGAGGCCCTCATAAAAAATATAAATGTAATGCTTATTTTCCATATTTAAAGAATGGATTTTTTAACCGCCGACGAAAATAGAATATTAACCAACCCCGACCCCCTCCCCTCCCATCTACTTGTTATCGCTAGGATTGACACTGCGTCGCCGGCCGCTGTCGACACGCCGCGCGCCGGCAGTTCAGTTCTCGTCACAGGTTCTCGTTCGGCTTCCGAACCCGTCGGCCGTCGTACGTGTTTTCCGTTCGTTTACTGTGCTGCCTACTGCACGTCGTCAAACTGCCTTTTAGCCGCGTTTGCCCTCCGTAGTCTCGTGGTCCGGACGAACTGTTTTACTTAGTGATAACGTTTACAGTACTCATTAGTCCATACAATTCCTCATAGTTTGCTCCGTGTTCGATACATCAATCAACCTGGTATATTTTATGCGCAGCCATGAAACGAAAACATCCGAGTGCAGCTCAAAAGCGGAACATTCATAAAGCAAGAATAGAAGAAACTAAATTGATGACCGGGACTCTTTTAAAGTTCGTTCAACATAAATCAGAAAAGCAAAAAGAAGACGAAGAGAGAGTTTCTAATACTGTTTCTCAAATAACCTCTTCTGCTTTAGAAGCAGGACCATCAATATCTGCAGCAGAGCGTCAGCTTGTTATTGTTAATAATACAAGAGTTTCAGAGACAGGGTTAGTGGAAGAAAAAGATGAAAACATTAATAATTTGCCTCGTGAAAAATCGTGCTCTTCTAATGCTTCTGAATTTGACTCAGACAATAATCATGGTTCATCAAAAATAATCAACACAGTGCTTCTTTTTTCTAACGTAGATTATTGGCCAGTTCCAATGCCAAATAATCTTAGATCAGAAATAATAAAGCAAGCCAGTGAAGCTTTCAGACACAAGAGGATTAGCTGAAGTTTTGCTGACAATCATTTGTGACTTCAAATTTCTAGGTTATCTTCACCTGTGGTTTCGCGGTTTAGAAGAAATAAACCATCCACAAAAGTATTTGCAAACTAAAGGTTTAAATACTGTTATCCAGCTAAAGAGTTTAAAAAACCTTTTGATAGAAAGACGAAATGATTTAGAAGACGAGGCTATTAAATTTTCTGCAACCAAATGTGAAGAAATAAGAATCTCACTAAAAAGAAGAGGACGAATACGACGTAAGAAAGTCATGCCTGGAGAACAATCAAGAGATGCTGGATTGTCATTAGAAGAAGAGACAAAACGATGTATGCTTTAATGCATCGATAAATTACATCAAGAGCTAGAAGTAAGGATGAAATCAATGGAAAGGGTTTTCGAAATATTCGGCATTATTCAGCCATATCACCTACTAAATGATAATGATGAACAACTGTCTATTATTATTTCAAACTTATGTAAAGCTTATGAAGAGTTTGATAAGGACGAAACAATAACTGAAATAAAAAGACTGCGAAATTTTATTGAAGCAGCTGGGGTTCCAAAAAAAGAATCGGAGAAGTGGATATCACTAAAAGTCTTACAGTTCACTGTGGAAATGGACCTCACAGAATCTGTTCCCAATGTGTATGTAGCATTGAAACTTTTTTTGACAGTGTGTGTTTCTGTGGCTTCTAACGAAAGAAGCGTTTGAAAGCTCAAGCTGATAAAAACTTATTTAAGATCAACAATGAGCCAAGCAAGGCTTAACGGTTCGGCTATTCTGTTAGTGGATTTGTATATTATTTATATAAATATATGGGGGGCGGCCGAAACGGTTCTGTCAAACGCGCGGATCTGTCAAACGACGCAAAATGCCTACAGGCACTGCTTGGCGTTCGACGGGTTAAGCGTTTGGGCTCTATTGCGGAGGAATACACACAAACAGACCGACACACAGGCAAGACACATACTCAGACTTCAATCTGGAATGGTCTTATTCGTCTCAGGGGAATTAAAAATGGATATTTACATCGCATTTTTTTTTACCGCTTTCACAATACTTTTCCTCCCGGTCGGCTAGTAGGCCGGGAAAGTAAAATAAGAACTACCTAGCAAATATAGCCTTGTTATCTAGGCAATTATAAAACAAATCCCATAAAAAAACCTCTGTCTCTGTCTGAAGTAACCCGGGTAAGACTCTCGGCCTCAAGCCTCAAAGCTGGTGGACCGGTTTCTCCCGGCGGGATTGCATCCCGGCGCAACTGGACGGTTTGCGCACCGGTCGGCCAAGCCAATCGGTTGTGCATTTTGACTAATCGCTAAAGGGATCTGGAGACTATGGAAATACACTGTCTCCTAAACAGCGGGGGTGTATGTTGCCCTGTTGTCATGCCACTTTTGAAATGACCTTGGGTCACTCGATCCCGTGTGGCACTACGGGCAAAGAACGCCCAGGTCCGCGATACATTCAAACTGAATTACCGCTGTAATACAACAGGTAGAGGTCGCGTAAGTGACTTCAGACCCGTAACCAGTCGGGACGACGGAGGTATCCTAAAGGGTAATTCCAGACGGAGATATCCTACCAAAACTGGTAGTTAGGGGGCGAGGCTGAACGTGGTTTTTCCGGTGCCTCGCCGTAAGACGTCGGTCTCTATCGGGCTGCTGGCGAGCTAGACAGTAGGTTTGGCTTGTCTCAAGTCTTCTACGCTCACCCCACGGCTGAAAGAATGATTGTATATTGTTATACCAGCCTGAGGTGACGGGTTCACCCGTTGTAGTCGACACCGCCCTACTGTCTGAAATACTTGGGAGCTAATGGGCCCTGTTGCAGTTAGTCCACTAAGACCCATGTGTTTAGGGTCAGCCAAACTCACGGGTCAACACCCATCCGGCGGTCTCCACGCAGAAGAACGAGCCCGGGTAGGACTCTGTCCTGCGTGCCAGTTTCCTCTAGTCAACCATCGGGCGCTACTGGACGGTTTGAACACCGTACGGCGTCAGCCAAACGATTGTGTCTCCTATAGATCGGACGTAGCTGTTAACCTTACGACAACTACTCTTGAAACGACCAATCGGCTACCCAATACCGGGTGAACAGCCGGGCAAAGGATGCTGTAGTCCGCGATAGATTAGGTAGACTCCCTATCACCGCTACTTAAGAGAGAGAACCGCGCAAGCGACCTCGAACCTGTATCCAGTCAGGAAACCAGTGTAATCTGATTACAACTGGAAATAAAGGCGCGAGTGTCGGCCTGCTTTTTGATTAACCTGGTTATCTCGCGGTAAGGTGTTAGCTTCTTACTGGCGAGTAGCGTAATTAGTCAGTGGACTGTTTATGTCCCAAGTTTTCTACGCTCACCTCACGAGAGACACAATGATCTAATATCAGATTTATAGTTGACAGCTCTAGTTATCTGAAATGTCTCTGTCAGTTCGCTCTAAACTCTATAAACAGTGGACGGATTTCGATTCGGTTTTTTACGCCTCGTTAGATCGTCTTTCGAGAAAGTATGTGTGTCAATATATCTTAAAAGAGGTGTTAAATGGAAAATAATAGCCGTGCATACGGTTTTTAGACAATCTGTTCGACACTTAGATAGCGATGAACTCAAGTACTGCTGGACAGATTCTAATGTAGTTTAAACTGTTGGTTAGCTTATCTTTCGAGAAATACTAGACTGTAAAGAACATATTATATGACGTCAAGCAGTGGCGAGTTAAGTTAATTGAGTTGATGGAAAACTGGCACTCGTGAAAGTTACTTTTATTATAACTTTAAACTGAATGTCAACATCTATGAATGTAATGATTGAAAACATATTTTATATGTTCACCTAAAATTTGGCAAATGACCATTAATGGTTTTGAGATATTTGTATTTATTTTTCATTGAATGTTAACTATGCTTTGATATTTATTAAAAAATATAGGTAATATGCCTTCACATAATTAAAATTATTAATTTAATTTTGTAATTTGCTTAAAAGAATGGTACTATCACATAGAGAAAATAAAAGAAAATTTTTGTTTCCTAACTTTTGCCTCGATGAATCCGCCACAGAATTTGTGAACATTTCGAAAAATTAGAACATGGTAAAGTATTTTAATTATTTAATTCCGAACATAGAAAAATAACGCCTATATACATGTTCGGCTGAATTACGAATTTTCTGAACAATTTACAAAAAGGTAATACATTTTATGTATGTAATGAATGTATGTAATTTATGTATGTAATGAAAAATATTTATCTTGTTGTATTCATTTACTAGTTAAATTAATTATAATTGGATAAAGTCTATTGAATTCATTCACTAATTGGTTCATTCGTGAAATGTTGTGGAATTGGGAAACATTTATTAAAAGTCACTAAATCACGTTGCTAAGTTTTGGCTGGCATTCAAGCGACGATAAATGCATTTAACGACTTTTTGCACAAAGAGTTTAAGCAGTTTCCAATTACAAATCTAATAAAATTTTTGTATAGATAAAATAATTAAAAACGAACCGGATAAAATTTATAACTCATTTTTGGTTAAACAACATTTAATGCCATCCTTTAGCAAAACATAGAACCATTGTAAATTTTCAATTTCAAGGTGTAAAGTCCCAAACGGACTAAATATTCTGTTTCCCGATACCGAAGGCGAACCAAGCAAGCGCTCGGGGAATACTCACCGCGAGGGGCAGAATACTTGAGGCGCACACAAGAAATGTATCTAAAGTAACACGCATTAGACTTGAGGGTCCTTTTGAGGGGCGGCCGCCGCGCGTCGCGTACTTTGCCTAGCAATTTGGCAGCCTTCGTCAATTTGTACCGAGTGGAGGTCCGGGTATCATATCGAGTTACCCAGAGTAAATATATCACGTTAGGTGGGGGGGTATGGAAGAGGGATAATTGTTTGGAATGGCGGGCAATGGGGTGTGAATTACTATTTCTGGTCTCGTTTAAGGGGTAGTAATTAACAGCCTTGTTTGACACTCGATAAATGCTATCGCCGTTACGACCCTACGAAAAAGCCGAAGAAGAAAACAATTCCTTAAAGCTTTAATAACCAAAATGCCATTGGTAGCTAGTGGATTTTATTTTCGAAAAAAAAAGGTAGTGAAATGTATTTTGCGGTACTTTGGTATAAAATGGGATGGAATATGTAGATGGGATCTCGCTCACCTTATTAAATGTCCTTTTGCAGCTTCGTAAGCCAACTTCTCAAGTCACAATCAAAGCGGCGGCGGTTATTTAATTTTCAAACATATATGATATTTCACGAGAACTAATTGTTCTTATTCGCGGGTTTTTACAAAGCGGATTACAGCGCGTGTCGCGCGGCAGACGTCTCACGGGCGGTGTAGAAGCGAACACTCGTGATAGACTGGTCCGCCGGCGTTGTCCTCCCTTTCCTGGTCAAACGAGAGGGTAGAGGAAAAGGAGATAGCACTACCGGAATGAGAATTTAAAACCAATTCAATACATTTTGCAGGTATTTTTAATATCGATACACCAGCCGTTTTTACTAAATGCGATATTTATATACATTTAAATCCGGCGTATCCAGCCATATTAGACAATTTTGAACTTAATATACGTTATAGTATAATCAATAAAAATAATAACGACTATCTAATTATTGCATATACGTCCTTATCTATCAAGTTGTCGTTCTGAAAACGATATTGAAGACCAAAATTTTTCAATGAAAAATATATATTTAATTAAAAAATAGACCTATATTTTCTATGCAATTTTGCGTTTGGTTAAAACATCTGTTCCGCTGACTTTCAATTGAAGAATCTAATCCATAGTAGTGGATCACTAAAGTCATATTTTGGTTCTTGTCGAACTAATAAAGGGTCGAACTAATAAAGGGTCGAAATATCGATAAGTTCGACAATAGCGTTGACTAAAGTAGGCTTTACACGGCAGACAAATAAAAAAAAAATAGAACCGAATCCATGTACATGAGTATACATATAAAATAGATAATAATTATAAGAATATTAATAGTCATCAAGCACTTTATACAAAAAATAATCACACAATAGGAAGTATCAAAACAAAATTGAAAAAAAACAACGTATGTATATGATCAGGAATGTTACATTACACAAATCGCAATCTACATATTAAATATTAAATTCATAATGTTATTATTAAACAATAAGAACTAAAATGAGGTACCTGAAAGTTACATATTAATGTTATTCCCATAAAGAATCGGCATGCTCAAAAAAATCACCCAGCTTATAGAAAGCATGTGTGGATTGTAGTTTTTGTTTAATAAATCTTTTAAACGCCTTTGTTTCCATCTTTCTTGTGTAGAGTGGTAGCTGGTTAAAGAGCTTATAGCTCAAATATCCAAAGGACTAGCAGTGGTAGAAGTGGCCAAAGTATTCCTGATTATTCCTTGTTGATGATTTCTTGTCGTCAACATTGCTTGCATATGCGTAACTAAGCGTTTTTCAATGTATTTCCTTTGAATGAATCTTTGCTTTCTGAGTGATGCTCAATTTACTAGTTATTTCAGGACAAACATTTTTAATAAGACAGCCAATCGCGGTGTTTGATAGTTCTCTAAAGTGTTGGAGGTTGTGCTATAGTAGTATCAGATACCACCTCTATGGATTCAGTCTCCGTATCGCATGGTTGGGCTTAGCTGGTTGTAAAGTCAATGTTTCATTAATCACAGTTTCTATAATCGTACACTTGGCTTCCGGCATATCTACCTAAAACCTAAATAATCGCGCGCCATAAATACTTATCGCCACATAAAGGAATGTCATAACTTGTCTATAAATAGTTTAAAACTGTTCATCGGACAATCTATCAGACTTTATCTAATCAATTGACTCGCGATAAGCAATGATTTGGAAACAGTGTAAATGTCATCGAGAGACAAGCCGCTCTTATTGATTAAACCGTCCTAATCAGAAGCCGACGAGAAAAATACGTATACCCAAGGTATATTTCGATAGGGTTGTTATTTCAGGACGGCATTGAATGAACATAAATACTTCGCAATACACTGATAACGAAACAAACGAAAAGGAATGAAAATTAAGGAGCGTCTGTGTGTATTGTTTGAAGATACGATCAGATATATCTCATGACAAACTGATCAATCAATCGAAAAAGAGATACACTAGTTGACCCGACGAATATTTCATTCATATTTGAACAACTGAAACGAAGTTGGGCATTTTTGTTTGAAATTTGTACCCAAAGTATAACAACTAAGGACTTACTCATTTATGCACAATTAATTGTGCTTTTTAACCGACTTCAAGAAAAGGAGGTTATCGGTTGTGTCTGTTTTGTATTTTTTTAAATGTTTACCACCTCAGAACTCTTATGAACCGATCTGAAAAATTCTTTTTTTATTTATAAGGATATACTTACAGATTGGTCCCATTTTTATCAAAATCCTGTTATGATGATGGGATCCATGAGGAATTGAGGGAACTCCTCAAATATTATCATATGAAGTTAAAAATTTACATGTTGGTTCAATTACGATGGCAATATTTTTTTTTATGGTAAGCATGACCTGATTCTTCACCCTGGGTTGGCTCCTGACGAGGGGACTCCTCAATGGTCAACAGCACAGACACGAAATATTGTATACTCATTCAGTTAAGATATCCCGTTCTAAGTTTCAGTTAAGATAGCCCGAGTCTATTGTATAGAAATAGACTCCGTATTGTGTGCGTTTTAATTAGTGACAGGTGGGGAGGGGGGAAATATCAGAAGCTTTGACCTGCCCCATGTGATGATGCCGTAGGAAATTAATTAAATAATAGACAAAATTTTAACACAATAAAAAACCGACTCCAATTTTTTAAGTGCAGCAGCCATGTCATGGTAAAACTTAGAACCGGCTGTCATAATTGAGTGCGTATACAAAATTTTGTGTCGGTGCTGATAAACTTTGAGGCGTTCCCTCGTTGGAAGCCAATCCTTGGTACCGCAGTCCTGTCTTGGTGAAACTTAGAACGGGATGCCGTGATTGAATGTATGTATATACAAAACTTCGCTTGTGTACTTTTGACCGTTGAGGAGTCTTGTCGTCGAAATCCAACCCTGGGTGTAGAATCAGGTCATGCTTGCCATAAAAATGCATTGTCATCGGAACTGAACCAACAGCGGCCACTAGCGGGAGAAAGAGTGCCAGTAAAGCTCTGCATTGTTATTGCATAAGCGAGTGTTTTATATAAAAAATAATACGGAAATTCATGCATTATTAAAGTGTTTTATTTGCACATCAATTTACAAATTAAGGAAATGTTATGATTACTCGACCACGCGAATAAAATGTAATGACCATTTAAACAAATGCTTTACACTTGAGATTTAGTAGAAATAATTTGATCGCTAGTTGCAACATCGCCGAAACGACGGGGGCTACAGCTTCACGCGGTAATTTTTTTTATATCCTATTTATAATGTGAAACAACCGCGATGATCTTTGATATTATATATCTCTCATTCAAAAAAAAAAATGCTGGTTACAGCCTTGTTTTTTTTTCTGGATAATTGAACAACAAAGTTTTTAACAATAATATTAAAAAAAGTATAGTAAAAATAAATGTTTTTTGCATTTATCTTCGTTTTTCCGAAAGTTTTTTCTGTTTATTCTCGAAAGTTATCTTTTAGTATATTTCGCCAAATAACATTTCCGCCGTCGATATTTATATTGACGCTTGCTTTTATAGGCCACTGGGAAATAGGTATTCAACATTGGAAATTTTATACCCCTTCGCTGTTCATGGTGTCATAGCCTTTGCCATTCGACCGACTTTTATATTTATGAGTGAGACATCGCCTTTTCAGGTGCACTTTAATTCCAACTGCAATATTGGACCAATTTTCGATTGGAAAAATGTAGCTACATATCTGGAATACTATTTTCTTCTATTATAACCGATGATAATTCTCCGCATGAGGAGTATTGGTACTTTCCACCGGCATTAGAATATTTATGTATACTCTGTATATTTTACGGTTAGAATAATCAATTTGGAGTCTATAAATATTATTTTCGAGTTTATACACGATCCATCGCCAATAACCTATAAACTGCAGTCGATTTTCTTTCGTTATAATTTATAGCTAAAAAGTTTTTTGAAAAAAAAATGTCGTCTAAGTTTTGACTTAACTGGCACCTTATTTTTTTGGTTACCATTTAGCAAACTACTATGAATGCTAAGATAAAAGTCTAATTACTGTGCACCAAAATCTTTTAATCATTTGTTTGGCTTGTGCTAATAGTAGGGCTAATGGGCCCTGTTGTAGTTCAGCCACTAAGCCCCGTGTGGTTAAGGGTTGGCCAAACTCACGGGTCAACACCAACCGGCAGCCTTCGCGCAAAACTGCAAGCTTAGGTACTTCGGCCTGCGGGCCAGTTTTCAATAGGAATCAACCTTCGGGCACTCCTGGACTGTTTGCGCACCCATATTTGGGAGTTAATGGGCGCTTAATGAGTTGGCCACGAAGACCCATTCTGTTCAGGGTTGGTCACACTCACGGGTCAACACCTATCCGACGGCCTTCACGCATGAAGTGCGAGCCTGGGTAGGACTCTGGCCTTATGGTCAGTTTCCCTTGGGAATCAACCTTCTGGCGCTCCTGGACGGTCTGCGTACTCTGACTAACAGTCGGGGGAGTCTGGAAGCAGTACTGTTTCCTATAGAGCCTGGGTAAACAGCCGGGCAAAGGACGCTGTGGTCCGCGATAGAGATTCGGTAAACACCGTTTCACCGCTTCGTAAGGAAGAGGACCAGTCGAGAGACCGGAGTAATCTGGTCACAATTGGAAGTAAGGGCGTGAGTGTAGGCCCGCCGTGTAACACTCCTGGATATCTCGCGGTTAAGGCGTTGGCCTCTTACGGGCTTGTGGCGTAGCTAGACGGTCGACTGTTTTGTCCTCAAGTCTTCTGCACTCACTCCAGGGAGATAGAACGACTAATCGTTAAAACTTCCTGAGGTGACGGGCTCGCCCGCTGTAGCCGACAACCCTAGTTGTTTGCGCACCGTGCGCCAGCCAATCGATTGTGCATTCCAACTGATAGGCGGGGGAGTCTGGAAACCGTAAGTAAAACGACTTTGTGGACCTCCAAATCCACTGAAATCGCAAATTGGAACTTTTGCACAATCACAACTTTACATAACAAATAACCATTCCACGGGAGAAATTTATGGCACATTGTCGTGCTTCTAACAACCAGAAAATCTGCCATATTTTCGGCTGAGCAACAGGGCGTAATATAAATTATAGGCGAAGCGGGTTAGCGGAGGGGTGAGAAAGTTGACTCCGTATCGTTAGGGCGGCCTTTGTGCGACGCTCGTATATTGTCGCCTGCGTATGTAGGTCGTTGCTATTTGAAACGTACAGAAATAAAGTAATTCGCTGCTTTCTAAACACAGAGCAAGCGACCCGCACAAATAAAATTTGGTCCCATAAAACACTAGCGTTAATCCATAGCGAAGGTTTATAATTACACAGGAAGGGACTAGAAAATGCAGGGTGCGGCAGTCAAACCTGCATTTTTGAAATACCTTTAGAAAATATACGGATGCATATTAGATTTTTTTTATTATTGTCATCTTAATCAACGTTAAAAATCATTTAAGAAGAACAACCGCAATAGCTCACATTTTAATAATAGACAAATATTTAACAAAATGAAAAACCGACTCCATTTTTTTATATAAGTGCAGCAGCCATGTTATGGTGATATTTAGAACGGGCTATCATAATTGAATGCGTATATAAAATGTTATGTATGTGCTGTTAACCGTTGAGGATTTCCCTCCTTCGTAGCAACCCTGGATGCCGCAGTCCATGGTAGAACTTAGAACGGGCTGTCGTAATTGAATACATATACAACATTTTGTGTCTGGCTGTTGATAGTTAAGGAGTTCCCTCGTCGGGAGCCAACCTTGGGTGCAGCAGCCATGTCATAATAAAAATTAGAACGGGCTATCATAACTGAATGAGTATACAAAATTTGGGGTCTGTGCTGTTGACCGTTGAGGAGTTTCCTCATCGGGAGCCAATCCAGGGTGTAGAATCAGGTTTAGGGAGCTAATGGGCCCATGATGAGGTGGCCACGATGACCCATGTGTTCAGGGTCGGTCACACTCACGGGTCAACACCCATCCGATGGCCTCCAAGCATGGGGAGCGAACCTGGGTAGGACACTGGGTCAACCAGACTCCCCTGGGAATCAAACCTCTGGCGCTCCTGGACGGTCTGCGCACCGAGCGGCGCAAGCCAATCGACTGTGCTCTCCGACTAACAGTCGGGGGAGTCTGGGAACTGTATTGTTTCCTATAGAGCGGGGGTGGTTGCCTACCTTACTGCGACTGCTCTTGAAATGACCATTGGCCATCCGATCCCGGTTCAGAGTCGGGCAAAGGACGCCTTGGTCCGCGATAGATTCGGTGCACACCGTTTCACCGCTTCGTAAGGGAGAGGACCGCGCAAGCGACCTCGAACTCGGAACCAATCGAGAGACCGGAGAAATCTGGTCACAATTGGAAGCAAGGGCGCGAGGGTCGGCCCGCCAGGTAACATCACTGGCTATCTCGCGGTAAAGGCGTTGGCTTCTTGCGGGTTGTGACGTAGCTGGACGTTGGATTTGTTCTGTCCAAAGTCTTCTACGTTCACTGCAGGGCGACAGAACGAGAAAATCGTTAAAACGTCCTGTGGTGACGGGCTCGCCCGTTGTAGTTGACACCGCAAGTTGTAGAATCAGGTCATGCTTATCATAAATATAAATCACTTGGAGGAGTTCCCTCAATTCCTCATGGATCCCTTTATCAGAACAGGATTTTGATAAAAATGGGACCAATCTGAAATTATATTCTTTCCAATAAAAAAAGAATTTTCCAAATCGGTTAATAAATAGCAGAGTTCTGATAAAACAAACATTACCAAAAAGATGCAACCGAATTAATAACCTCCTCCTTTTCTGAAGTCGGTTAAAAACAACATCATTAGGATCAAGGCATTTTCTAGCACCGTTTTCTAAAGTTGTTCATCACATCACGGAGGTAGGTTGAGGAATTCTCTTGATTTCCAGCTGGATTCTTGACTTGAGTTCTCCAACCGTACGAGGTCGATCTTGGTACACTTTACTCTTTAGGTACCCACATAAGAAAAAATCAGACGCTGTGAGGTTGGGTGAACGAGAGGTTAAGGAATCGCTCCGTTCCGGGATATCACTCGATTCGTAAAAACATAATTGAGAAAACCCATGCTCACACGAGCTGTGTGGTTTGTGGCCTCATCTTGTTGAAATAGGGTTTCATTATTAACAGCATGTTGACGAAGCTGAGGAATGAAAAGGAGCGTAACATTGTCGAATAGCGCTCTATGCATTCGCGAATACAGCTTACTCTCTTTCGACCGACCGTTGTTGCTTAGACCACTGTTCCATGGCGACTGAAATGCTTCAAGGTGGGGAACACAATAGTCGCCATGTAATAGTAACTTTTTATAATAGACTGATTTTTATAAAAACCTAATAACTTAACCCATTATAACAATAATAACAGTTAATTTTTAGTGCCATCTATCGCATTTTTATATAGGTGATTAAATATTTATTTATTTATTTATTTCAACATACTTAAAAAACACATAAAAATGGTCATATCAAGCAATGGTGCGAAAAAACAACGGCCCACATTCACATGACCATGCTCAGCGCATACCCAACTAGGCCAAATATAGCCTATATAAGGGCATACGACTTATTTTCTGACTTAGGTAGAGAAGCCTAACTGACGTAGGTACTCATATAGATACATATACACATACACAAATGCATATACATACCTACATACACAAATATATAAACATAACGATGTAGATATATTATAGTATTATTCATTTGCATTATATTACAAAATATATTACATTTTGTTTAATATATTATATCATCTTAATATATATAAATTACGTGTCACGTTGTTTGTCCGCGATGGACTCCTAAACTACTAAACCGATTTGAATCAAATTTGCACACAATGTGCAGTTTGATCCAACTTGAAAGATAGGATAGCTTACGTCTTAATTTATAGTCGCGATATTATTTTATTGCAATGTCTATTATTTGACATTCGCAATTATCTGTTAGTTCCAAACGATTTTAACAGATGGCGTTATCTATTGAGTAATCCATAGATGGCGCTGCTATATTAAACCTACAAACGTCATAGTCGGCCAAGCGTTATTCTAAATTCAAAATATTGTGAAGGTAATACAGTGAAATTATTCCTGCTTTTTAATTATTTGTGCTTCATTGTTCAAAACTCTTTAATTAAAATATATACATGTAAGTATTATCACATAGTTATAAAAGTGGAATAACTGCAGTATAGGAACCTCTCTCCAATTTTTTTCATTTTAATGCTAAATCTGGAAGAAAATTGTGTCGGTCGCTATAAATAAGCGAGATATAGGCATTCAAAGTTTAAATTTTAAAACAGGCCAAAATAATATAATATAAAAATGGATGTTGGTATATCTGTATGCCCGTCTGTCCGAGTTTAATAGACTCCGAAACCGTTTGACCGATCACCATGAAAGTTGGCATATATATGTATTTTTTCATGGTTAAGGTTTTATATATATCCGCTTTGTTGCAACTTTCAACTAGACGGCGCTGCAGCACACCAACTTCTATACTGCTCAACCGATCGCCATGAAAATTGGTATGCATTGGTATTTGAGAACAGATATAACACGGGCAACGCCGGGTAATACCACTCGTATTATATAAATAAATACAAACGGAGCTGCCATGGAATTCACCGACCGGAGTCGGGCCCATCATAATACTATTTTTTTACACTTCTGGGGGGTGAGCAGTGGATTCCGGACTTACGAACCGGCTGTGGTAGGTTTAGGACAGCTGTCTTGCCACATGTGAGCGTTCACCTTGCCACCCATTCACTCCCCCTTCGAAGCCATAGAATTTGAGATGCGCAAATCGCAGTTTTAGATAATTTTTCTAAGAAAGAGTTGATTATTTTTCTGGAAAGGCCAAGATCTTTAAAGAGGTGAAATAGAGATTTAGCTGGCAGGCCACGAGCGCCAACTTCCACCGCGTGAAGGTGAACAGTGAAGCCGTTCCGGGTTACGGCATTTGCAAGATCATGGTATTTATTTAATTTGTACTCGTGGTCTTTTGGGATATTTGATTCCCATGGAACAGTTAATTCTACGATAAGAGCCACCTTCCGAGATAGAGAGTAAAGAGTTATATCTGGACGGAGGGCTGTGCATCCGAGACTTTCAGGGAATTTATACTGCTTAGAGACCGAATCAACCTCCAGAATCCAATCTGTAGCTTTCTCGATTATTGAGAAAGGTTTTGTAGTTAAATGTTTTTTGCCTTTAGAGCCATCCCGCACAAACTGTATTGGGGGTTTGGAGGATACTGTCAAACCCTTGTTGGCACGAGCCACTGAGAGACTAATTACCTCGCGAATAACAGCGAGAACTTTGTCATGGCGGTAAGTGTACCGTCCTTGATCTAAGGCCACCTTGCAGCCAGCTAGAATGTGCCTAGCTGTGCAAGGGGTATTGCTACAGAGGGGACAAGAACTATCCTCGGCAAAGCTCCAACGAGCGAGGTTACTGGGGTCTGGAAGTGTATGCTGAAAGGCATTCAAATAAAATTTCAGCATCTCTGGCGTCCAGTCATAGAGCATTACCTTCCAGTGCATTGGAGGCGGAATGCAAAAGTCACCAATTGTTGTCCAATCATTCTGGCATTGAAGGCCAATAGCATGAGCCATACTCTTGCTGTCGTAATCTCCCCGCAAAAGAGACTTCTTCAAGTCCACGTCGCTCGTGGTTGTACTGCCATACCCCAGACCAGTGCCATTCTGGCTGATTCCAGTAAGGAACCTTTTGTGGAAGTCTACGCGGGCTTGTAGTTCATTTGAATCACTACAGCCACTTATTACGTGCTTCGATATTGCCGGATCTTTGGAATTGCACAGAATCGAATTTTTGGTTATTCTGGAGTTGGCGTAGAGCAGAGAGGGCAGTTTAAGCGCTAGCCCAAAATTTTGTTTGGACCTGAAGAGAGTCGAGGGGTCAGCTGGTTTGGCTAAGGACAGCCAGGATTTTAAACTAGCTGTCACCAGCGCATCTAGACGGGACAGTTGGGTTTTGGTAAAATCGTAAATAAGAAAGGGCCATGACAAATGTGACGTTAGATAATTGTCATAGATCCAGGCCTTACGAGGGCCAGAAATTAGCAAGGCATCTATTTTCGCCAGGCAACTTTTGAAATGCTCTATAACATGATCGCCCGAGACGTCTTTTCCCTGATGGGTGATTTTTCTGCCGAGGAATTTGAAATGATTGTTTGGGTCTATAAGGGAGATATTAGAGCCCTTATAGACCAATTTGGGGTCATAGGATGTAAATTTTGTGCCCATGCGGGCGGGTATAATAGTAAAGTTATGCAGAAATATTTTTTTAAAGATATGACTTGCAGAAGTTCGTTCTCGGTCCTTGATCGACCTATATCGTCAAGAAGTCATTCTTTTATAATTTTTTTGAATAAAATGATATTTTCTATTTCCTTTATTTTGTCATCAAGACGGTTGAATATTTTCGGTGCTATATAGTTGAATTGTCTTTGGGCAAATGAAGAATTAACTCGGGGAACGGCATAATTCAGACCTGCAGATGCTCTTGTAGGTCGGTGTTGCTGGCTTCGTGGTCGTTTATCTGAGGTTCGATGGAAAAACATGAGTGACTGTTTCACAAACAGCTGGCGTATATCTAACACCTTACTTTCTTTGAATAGCATGTTGGAATCATATCATGGGGGTCTTCTATTGGTTACCCTCAACAAAAGCTTTTGGGCTTTCACTAGAGGATCCAAGACAGATTTCGCACATGCTCCCCAAGCTATTATTCCATCATCAGAAATAATACGGAGGGGTAGAAGGCCATCAATCGATAGTTTATCTAATAAAAGACCTTAGTTATTACGTATAGAAATCTGTACACAAAATAAAAAAATGTATTTTTTATGTAAAAAATAATTTTATGTTAAAAGCTATGATTTAAAAATTGGTTTTTTATTATATTAGTATTTTATACCGTAAGTATAGGTTTATTTAAAGTTCCACATATTGTTACGTGAAAGTGCGTTAACCATATCTCAACGTTAAAGTCCTTAATTATTACGTATTGAAACCTGTATACCAAATTAAAAAATGACATCTTTATGTAAATAATATTCAAATAATAATAGCTATGATTTTAAAATTTGTTTGTTATTATATTATTATTTTATACCGGATGGTCGTATTTAGAGCGCATTCTACAGCGCGTCTCCATACTGTTATACCACGAAAGTCGCTATATTTAACATTATAATTGAAACTATGAACGCAATCTACACGTTGCCTTTCCTAGGTTGTCAAATCGTAGTACGACGTTGATCAATCTATTACGCTTTATAATCAATGCTACTTGCTACATCGGGGCGCGGGTGAGGGGGGAGGGCGGGGGGGGGGGAGGGGTTGAACTGCGGACACACAGCCTACTTCGTTGAGTGTACTAAAAAATATATATTGAGGAAATCGTAATAGTAGTCACGCAAGCAATTTTTAAAAAATGCTTTTTTTTTAAGAAACGTGTCTGGGATTCCAGGTCTTCGGGATTTTTTTTCACAGCGCTGCAAGTAATTGTTTTTTCGAAATAACTACTGAATGAATTTTGATGAAACTTTACAATAATATAGCTTACACATCAGAATAACACATAGGCTATAATTTATAAAGATATATAGTTTTCTATCATCATTATCACAATTTTCCATCACCACGCGGGTGAAACCGCGGGGCGCAGCTATGTAGTATATTATATTTTGAGCCCCCTGAGACGATTAACCCTTTGAGGACCATAAGCTTTGGGGTAGAGTATGGAAAATTTTGATACATAAAACTGTTAAAGGGCGATTTATATATTTATTTTGTTTTATTTAGTTAATAATCAGCGTTTATAAATATTAAATACAAAAAGATAAAAATAAAACTATGTCTAATTATACGTTAACACTGTTTTCCGTTAATTTTATGTGTACAATATCTCTGTTATAATACGTTATATGAAACATATATTTCTTTAGAGGTGATTTATTGTTAAAGAAAAGAGAAAAAACAAAAACAAATATAAATAAAATTTTACGTTGAGATTATAAAAATTATAAATTATTTTGCACCAAAGATATATAAAAAAATATTATAAACGTGTGTGGCTTGCGTGGACGCACTTCTGTGTGTCTGTCTGTGTGTATTCTCCAACGATAGCGCCGAAACGCCTAATCCGTTTGAGCTGAAAATTGGCATGCAGGAAACATTTGGTCATGGCATGAGCTGAAAAGATTGTGGTTGCAATCCTTCCACCCTGTGTTGGCTCCCGACGAGGCAACTCCTCAACGGTCAACATCAGAGACCCAAAATTTTGTATACACATTCAATTATGATATGAATCTTCCAGATTCCACCATAACATGGCTGATGAACCCTGGGTTAACTCCCGAAGACGGAGCTCCTCGACGGTCAACAGCAGAGACCCAAAATTTGGTATACGAGTTTCGATATCAGTCGACGAGCTCTAATAGGGGCCCGTGACGTGGTTGTGTATATATATATATATATATATATATATATATATATATATATATATATATATATATATATATATATATATATATATATATATATATATATATATATATGTATATATATATATATATATATATATATATATATATATATATATATATATATATATATATATATATATATATATATATATATATATATATATATATATATATATATATATATATATATATATATATATATATATATATATATATATATATATATATATATATATATATATATATATATATATATATATATGTATATATATATATATATATATATATATATATATATATATATATATATATATATATATATATATATATATATATATATATATATATATATATATATATATATATATATATATATATATATATATATATATATATATATATATATATATATATATATATATATATATATATATATATATATATATATATATATATATATATATATATATATATATATATATATATATATATATATATATATATTCAAATTCAAATTCAAATTCTTTATTTACAAAAAATCATAGTATTAGTTACAAATGAATTAAACCTAACCTAACTGGATCGCACGAGACGTCCGCACTAAGGTAGGCTCAGAATCATATAATTAAGTACGTACTGCCTAATGCTAAATAAAAAAATTCGTTGAAGAACGCCGTGAAAAATAAAATCAAGTAAAGTAAAATTTTAGTAAAAAATAAAATTTCAAATTATCTAAAAAGGTATGTGATAATAATAATAATAATATATAATAATCATAAATAATAATAATCATAAATATATGGTAGGTTAATAATATTGTGTTAGGAATGTTAAGTTAGATAGGAATAAAGCAAATTAATTTTTCGGTTTCTTTCCTTCCCTGGGTGATCAACCAGTGGGTTAGTCTTTTTTTGTTTATATTTGTTTTTATATTAATACCTTGAGTATAAATGCCGGGTATATTCTTAGTTTTATTGAACAACGACGGTGCCAAGTAAAGAAAATGTCTTTGTGCATGGGAACTATTCAGTTTGGGCACTATGTGGTTACTATTAGTTATCGCTCGTGTAATAATTTTATGGGTTGTGTGCTGGTGCAATTCTTTATGTTTATGATAATAGAGTATTATCGTTTTAGCAAATGTTTGCCGTACGTCAAGAACAGAGAACTCACGAAAAAGTTGCTCAGACGGGTATCTCAACGGTTTTTTGTTGACAACTCTTAACAGCGCCTTCTGAGCTTTAACAAGTGGATCGAGGTGTGATAGTGCTGCACCGCCCCAACCAAGAATCCCATATGATAATAATGCTGTGAGCAAGTGCGTAATAGACAACTTTTAGTAATGGTTTCGACATTACGTTACGTAGAAGTTTAAATGGATGAATGAGTTTGCGAATTTTAGCCGCTGTGTTGTAGATATGGTAAGACCAGGTCAATCTATCGTCCAAAGTCAAGCCTAGGTATTTAATCGTGCTCACCTTGTCTAGATTAGAACAAACACAGATAGTTGATGGACTGTCCTTACATGAGTGTACTATAAGGGATAGTCCAGCTGTTTGTTGCATTCCCTTGCTTGTTTTGGAAAACGTCATATATTTTGTTTTTTCTACATTTAGAGATAAAAGGTTACAGTCAAGCCATTCTTTTACCCGTTTGAGACCCATTTGACAGTTTTCAAACACTCCCTGCCAGGATCTGTCTCTGAAAACTAGGGCAGTGTCATCTGCAAACAAGATGGCTTTCCCCTTACACATAGAATCGATGATAGTCCATTTATATAAATAAGGAATAGAATTGGACCTAGTACACTACCTTGAGGTACTCCAAATTTGATTCCTGATCTCGAACTAGACGTATCCCTTAGTTGAGTGACTTGAGATCTACCACAGAGGTAATCCTCAAACCATCGCAAAGACGTACCGTGAATGCCTATTAATTGAAGTTTTGTAAGCAAAAGACGATGGGAGACAGTATCAAATGCTTTAGCCAGATCTAAGAATACTGTTACACATTTTTCTCCATCGTCTAATGCCTTAACTATTTCTCCAGTGACGGCTGCAATCGCGTCTTGGGTGCCTCTCGCTGATCGGAATCCAAACTGCATAGGCGTAAGGACGTCGTTGTCCTCAAGGAATGCTAACAGACGTTGCTTGACTACGTTTTCAAAGATTTTAGATAAGCAATTTAGAAGACTAATAGGACGATAGCAACCACAATCATCCCTGGCACCACCTTTGAATATTGGACAGATAACAGCTTGTTTCAAATGTGCAGGAAAACATCCAGTTGAGAGGCTTAGGTTAACTAAGTGACAGATTGGTATAACTAAAACTCTCTTGTTGGCCTTTATAATCTGGGAGGTAATACAGTCGGTACCTCTAGATTTAGTGGATTTCATGGATTTAGTGGATTTCTTCTTATAACCTTCCTCGAGAATTAGGCCATCAAATGCAAGAAAATTGTTTTTAATCCGGCTTATAGTTTCAGAGATTAGCGCGTTCAACCCCTCGAATGTCAGGCGACCATCTCGGGTTGCCTACGGCAAAATGTATACAAAATGTATATAAATTTATATAAATGTAAATATAAATGTAAATGTGCGCCGCTCTATAGTAATCCGCTCTATAGCAATAGTATAGCTCTATAGTAAACCCCGCTCTATGTAAATGTAAATGTGTGTGTAAATATAAATTTATATACATTTTGCCGTAGGCAACCCGAGCTGGTCGCCTTTCATTCGAGGGTTCAAACAAAGAAAAAAACTAACCCTTCACCTTTATTATTAGTAGGTATAGAGTATAGAGCATATATAAAATGTAATTAAAGAATTATCTCACCTATAAATCTGCCCATGTCCGAATGCAGAAGCGCTCCAGAGCTGGCAACGACAGCGCAAGATTCGAAAAATTTATTTTTCAACAACGGCAACACCGGGATTACACTTTTGAAACCGTTTGCGGCAAACGGCGCGTCCACAGAAGTGATAGTCCTCACATCCAACCGTTTCAATTCGCAAAGCATCTCCGCGCCCGACTTTTCAACAAACGCAGTCGAATTCGGTTGAACGCTATAACGATTCGGATTGTTTTTAACCGCGTTGTTTTCCAACATCAACATTCTATGAAACTCCTTCATTAGAATGTTTTTGAACGCATTCATCTTTGCGAAGCACTCAGTTTTGTTTTTCCCGCTGCACTCGAACTGTTTCGTGTCGAATTCGATCAGCTGTTTTTGCAAATTATGAAACCGGGGCTTCCCGCTATTCCTTATGATAGATGATTGATCGTAGCTGTTTGCTAATGGCAAGGTTTTATGTCTATCCGCGGATCGTCTGGAAATCTTTCGAGTCGTCAGGTTATTCAGCTCTAAATTCAACAAAATCGAATCGAACGGTAACTCAATATTATCTGGTTGAATATCAGCAGATTCTGCTAAATTGTACGAATCCGCAATATCGTAAGGAACCGTATTAATTAACTCTATTCGATGAAAACCAGCTGGAAGAGGCGGAGTCACCGATTTTTGCCTTTCCAGATACAACCAATACTGAGACCATATTAAATAGATATAACCGCACATTCCAAAACACACCAAATTTACGAAAATCCACACAGAAAATGCCATTGCCTTCATTTTGACTTTTATAACCTAGTTTGTATTTGACAGAGGAGAAAGATACAGTGCGCAGCCTCCGTAATAATCAATAGGTATTTAATAAGAAAAATTAAAAAGTCAGGAAACGTTTTTTAACATAATGTTTTTTTTTATAATTACTGTTAAATACGTTTTAAATATTTGTACAATAAATTCGCAAATTAAATAATATGTGGTGTAATATGATCATTCTAGTTACTTTACAAAATAAAAATTATAAAAAAATGACAGTTTGTGTCCGTAGAGCTGTACAGTTAGATACATTTCCACGTCGATTTTTCTACTTGGTTACATACATCCATAATCTATAGGTCGTCGGATTGTGGTTCTTTTTATCACTTTTTTAGAAAAGAGGTTAGATTGTTAAAACACGGTAGGCGCATCGGTCTTGCGATTTTTGTGACCTACCCGATAGGCTCGTGAGGTGACATTTTTCGCAGAATAGAGTCACTCAATTGCGTTTTTTCGGTGAACTAATGTCGTAAAATAGTTCATACGACCAGACAGAGCTTTGCATTAGAGCGGAATGCGTATCTTTTCAGGTAATGGAAAAAACCGAATAACTTCGTTCACGAGATGTTTTCTGTTGTGTAAGTGTAACAAAATAAAAAAATAATACTTTACTTCACTAACGATTAAAACTGTCGAAGATTTAGGTTGTTTGCGAGAAATTACTATTAATCATCATATGAAATCATCAACTCATTCCTGCGAATGCCTTTACAATAAGAAATACAAGAAAACTAAGCAATTCGTTCTGTCCATGGGCCATTGGGACATAGACAGGACGATCTGGAGCGTGATCTTACACCAATAACAATAAAAAGGCAAACTCGATTTTTTAGCGTACCTATACGAGGTATTCTCCAATTTAATTTAAATTTTCTTTCTGCCTTTAATATAACGCCGTTTTATTTACACGTATTTTCAGTTTGTATCTTTTATTATTATATTTATTTATATTGTCTTTTCTACGCCCGGAAACGAGTTTATGAAAAAAAATGAAGTTCAATATTTAATTTCATTCATCTGGTCGACCAACCAGTAACCGTACTGCGCCCATCCCTAAGCTGTCAAATTCGCCGGCAGTGACATAAGTGAACATAACCTATAATCCTTCAAACTTGCGCAACAAAAACCTAAATTTCTAAGTGATTTACTTGAAAACAGCGATGACTCTGACGGATTATATTTCTGGTCTATCGGATAACCCGTATTTCGGGGCGGGTTTTGGTTTATTCGGCGTAGGCGCCGGTGCCGCCATACTCCGAAAAGCTCTCCAGGGCTATTTGATCTTTTTTCGCAGGCATTATATGATAACGCTCGAAGTGCCGTGCAAGGACAAGTCGTATCAATGGCTGCTGCATTGGCTGACAGAGAAAGGTGCGAAAAAGACGCAGCATTTGAGCGTAGAGACATCGTTTCTGCAGAAGGATACAGGGCAGATAAAGACTAAATATGATTTTATTCCGAGCATTGGTACGCATTTTTTCAGGTTTGTTGGAGCTTCTATTTTAATGAGAGTCGGTATGAGAAAATCATAGACTTTTGCGATTGTTTAGTATCAGTTTAGTGCGGCATAACGCATTCCAAGCATTACTGTTCTATGAAGTAGGGTGGCTGGATTTAAGGAGGCTGTATGTACTGCTTTTACTATGACACATTAAGGGGGGTTATTGCAGTATAGGAACCTTTCTCAAAAATCGAAAAAGTAAAGAAATACTAGTTTCGATCATTGTAATGCTAAATGTGGAATAGGGAATAACTGCAGGAACCTTTAGAAACCTTTCTCAACAACAACAAAAAATACATACTAATAGATTCAATCATTTTAATGCTAAATCTAAAAGAAAGTAGCCTCGGACATTTGAAATTAGCAATATTTCGAGACATTAAAGTTTCAAATTTACGTACATATATACCTACCATGTTTGTGACAATATTGGATATTCACCCGACTATATTCACTACTCTGTTTCCGAATCTGCAATAATCTTTATTCGGTCTCAATAAAAACTCTGCTTGCGGTGATATTTTCATATTTAAGAATTTTCTATTGTTTCAGGATACCTTTTGTTATCAAAACGAAGTCATTGAAAAAAACCTTGAAAAAGTCTTTTTTTTTTTTTAAATATCGCCGACATGTTTTTTCACGACCATGTCATATTTGTGTAATATTGCAAATTCTTATCGATATTAGAGAACTTGCAATATATCGACTATATTCACGACACTACTCCAAAAAGAAAATGGCCGATTTGTTGATGTATAGTATGCAAACTTTGAATGCCTATATCTCGCTTATTTATTGAGACCGAATTAAGATTTTTGCAGATTCGGAATCAGCGTAATGAATATAGTCGAGTGACCTTACAAAATCAACAATCTAGGAGAGGTTCCTATACTGCAGTTATACCGAAAATAGCTTCGGACGCGTAAAAATTCAAGAAAAAAAAAGCAAATATACATAGTACAAAAAAAAAGTTTTGGTAAACTCAGTTTTTAAGATTGTTTAAAAAAAAATCAATCTAGCCTACCACCATTTAGGTGGTTATGTATTATTTTAAAAAAAACTAACAACCTACCGAAATGTATGGGTTTGACGCTTTTTTAAATGCCTATCTCGCTTATTTATTGAGACCGAATAAATATTATTGCAGATTCGGAAACAGCGTGGTGAATACAGTCGGGTGACGTTAAAAAAGTAACACTGTAGAAAAGTTTCCTATAATGCAATAATACCCATTAAGGTAAGGACAGACTGAGCCCACGTGCGCAACATACACGATGCAACGCTCCCACGTTGGTGTACACTTGACTCTTGTATATATGGCATCAGAAGCTATTTACTTCTCAGAAGGTGCACTAGAATTATATACAACCATTGTACAATACAACGCTTGTCAAACGTATGCAATGCATAAATATGGAAACAGAAGCTGTTGTCATTTCTCAGATGGTGCACAACCGCTGTACGAAATGTTTTCTGATTCTGTGTTTGAGGATGATTTACTTAGTTTGTTATTTTTAAATTAATAAGTCTATTTATTTATCTATTATTTTTTTATAAAATAAACAAAATAATCATTACTTAAATAATAAAAGTAGTAGACAATAATTATAAAATAAATCCAAGTACAAAATATTATGTTATAAAAAGCTGAATTCAGTCTTTACATATAGGTGATTTATATTGTTAGAGATGTGAGTGTGTGTAAATGTGTTGCTATTTTTGAAATGTCATGAGGATACTTTCAGTTTCCTTTACTATTTAACCACTTATTGATACTTTTTTTGAGAACCATCTGTGTCAGTCATGAAATATTGAAATATTTTCCTGAAATATTCATTAATCTCGAAGTAAGGTGTTGTCCAAACGATGTAAACCTCCTGGGCACCATATATTATGGTACCTCACCGATTGTGTTCTTAGCAGGGAGCAATGTCTGCTTGCGCGCGCCTGATTGTTTTTTAACAATGCAGCTGCCTAATGGTGCTCCTAAACGGGCTATACTTTTACGGCAATATGTGGCAGCAATATTGTCGTCTATAGCCTGGCTATCACTGCAACATTTTAATGCAGCATATGGCGGGGAAATATATATCTCGGCCGTTCTCGGCAATATTTCTGCAAAAGTATCGCCCATAATTTTGACTTGTAAACAGGCTACACAATCGGGCAACAATGGCCGACGAAATCATAAGTGTCGCAGCGGCTTATATTATTTTAAAAGAAAATTTAAAACGAAAAAAAAAACAACAATGGAGATTTGACCTTATATGCTTATTTGTTTGTTCGTTTATACTCTATTGTGAAGTTTCACAATGGGCGGGTTTATTATCATACGACAATCTCTTACAACCAACCCTACTATGAAGTGTTTATATGTATGTGTGCATGTAACATGTGTGTATGTCTTGTTATTGCATTCGAGCGACAGAATTGAAAGTGCAATTCTGTTAATTTTATCCCAACGGAAAATGGTGACCCAGCCAGGAATCGAACCCGGGTGACACTTTAGATCTAAGCCTAAATGTTTTTGATGATATGAATACAAATTGGAAAATCTTCTCCATATAAATTCACTATTAATAATAAATTCACAATACAATTATCTACTAATGATGTATATAAACATTTCCATACACAATCAAATATTTCACACAATTATATATGACGACATAATAGAATAGATAATAATATTTTATAGATCAAAAAAATGATAATCAGATGATATGAATACAAATTAAAGATCTACAGTTTTCCGTGCGTCATGCCTCGCATCAGAAAGGGACGCACTTATGTCGCAAAACGAAACAACAATAAAGCTGGCCGGGCAATTTATTATTTATTTTATTTAAGAATTAATTACTATGAAACATTGATTAGCTTATAAAAATAACAGGAACCGAATGGCAAAACCTAAACTTTTGCTTATTTGTTCTGTCACCCAACTGGGACTAGCCCGTTCTAGGGTGGACAGGACTTCAATATTACAATCAAGTTTGCTTGATTGCTTGGTTGCTTACAAATATACAAGTTTTAGTAAAAAGCTAATGACACTAAATTGCCCTAAAATGTGGTCTTCAGAATAAAATAAAAAAATAGTATTAATAAAAACAAATATTAAAAGATAATATAATAAATGAAATGCAATTCCATTATTTAATCGGCAATAAATATAAAAATTCGATTAAATAAAATAAATAAAGTTATATGTGAGAAAAGAAAGAAACACTCATTAATATTTATTAATATAAAATTACCTAGTCTAAAAAGTATACTTCATTGTCAAAGTCAAATAATTTTTGGTAGTTAGTTCAATGTTAAAATATACTTAACATATATGTTTAAAAATATCTTAATAATTTGTGCACCTAAGTTTTATTATACTATTATTTCTGACATTTGATGTATGGTTAGTCTGTCATGATTCGATAATCATTTCTTTAATTTATTTTTGAATTCCCTAAATGTCAAATTCATTTTTATTTCCATATTGATCAGATTGTAAAATCTCGGCGCAATGAAAGAGTAGTGTCTTTGTCCAAATGATGTTTTCCTTCTGGGTATTATTAAGCTATTTTCTAAAACTTGTCTCGTTGGTCGCCGGTTCTGAATTATTCGTAAATTTGAGTTACTGTCCAAAAATAGCCTTAAGAGCGAAGTTTTTAGAAAAAGTTGCCTACAGTCAAGAACTTTAGCTTCCTTATAAAGTTCATTAGTGCGATGGCGATATGGTCTACGTAGAATAATTTTTAATATAAATTTCTGCACAGCTTGCAATGGCTCTAGCAGGGTTTTACCACATCCACCCCATACAATTATTCCGTAAGTAATTAGCGATTCACATAAAGCGATTCACATAAACAGTTTTTAGTGTTTTGGAATCCAGAATATTCCTCAGTTCTTTAAAAACATATCCAAGGATCGCAATATTGCGGTATTTTCGATTGCAAAGCGATCGTCCAACATCATGCCGGCTACTTGTAAAAATGCTTTCACCATACGAAACATGTGTGACTATATGGGGGTGGTGAACGGTTTCGTGCAGCTTGGGCCACAAGATCCACTTTGTTCTTGGATCGGTTTAACTCACGATTCAGCTCCTATTTAGAAGCCTCCTCGTGTGAATGGCTACCCCGGGTAATACTCTCGCATCTCAGGCCTCAAAGCTGGTGGACCGGTTTCTCCCGGGGTATTGCATCCCGGCGCCACTGGACGGTTTGCGCACCGTTCGGCGAAGCCAATCGGTTGTGCATTCTGACTAATTGCTGAAGGAGTCTGGAGACTATGAAAATATACTGCCTCCTAAGCAGGGGGGGTGGATGTTGACCTGTTATCATACCACTCTTGAAATGACCTTGGGCCACTCAATCCCGTGTGAAACTACGGGCAAAGAATGCCCAGGTCCGTGATAAATTTTAATTGAATTACCGCTGTAATACAACAGGTAGAGGTTGCGTAAGCTACTTCGGACCCGTAACCAGTCGGGAGGACGGAGGTAACCTGAAGGTTAATTCCAGAGGGAGATATCCTACCAAAACTGGTAGTTAGGGAGCGAGGTTGCCCACTGGTTAACTTTCCCGGTGCCTCGCTGTAAGGCGTCGGTCTCTAATGGGTTGCTGGCGAGCTAGACAGTAGATTGTCCTATCTCTAAGTTTTCTACGCTCATGCCACGACTGAAAGAATGATTACATATCGCTATACCAGGCTGGGGTGACGGGTTCGTTCATTGTAGTCGACACCGCCCTACTGTGGCTTATGGCCGGGCCATACTAAAAATATTGTTGAGTATTGCGTAGTATAGCTAGCGATGTTGCTGGCAACTGTATTGCAGCCACATATTGCAGTGAAAGTGTGGCTCATTTGAGAGCATATTATCAAGTATTTTCGCTTCTCCCAACCACAAAAACAAAAAGTTAAAAAAGAAGATATTGGATACAGGTTTTAGCAAATGGCTTCTAATCGCCTTATCAAATCAATCTATCACCTTACAAAATCAACCAGTTGTTCATCTTCCATGTTCAATACGTAAACAAATAAACATAAACGCATGAACGCTTTTCTCTGCGTATGCACCTACTTTCATTACATTACATTATATTTACGTCGTGTCCAATCGGTGGTTATAAACCACTCTTGGACGTGTTCCATGTGTGTCTGACGCGTTGCAAACGTAAGTCCTAGAAACACACTGATTCTACACTTGGGACAGCGTACTGTCATCCCCTCCACCTTCCCATGCTGATCTGGAGACCACAGGTCGACGTTGCATGGGACGCATAAACCGCCCTAAGAGCTACGCCAACCACCGTATCTATATCCACTCGGATAGCAAGGCAGCTCTTATGGCACTAGCCTCGAATACAATTAATTCAAAGCTTGAGCAGAATAACTACTGAATTCCCTGGGCGAAAAAAACAGGGTAATTCTAAGATGGCTTCCCAGTCATGCAGGAATCGAGTGAAATGAAAAAGCCGACGAACTTGCTGAGACGGGAGCAAAGGGAACGTTATACGGCCCTGAACCTTGCTGTGGCGTACCAAAAAGTCTTGCAAACCTAATGCTCAAAAAAATATGTTTAGAACAATCCGTCAACCACTGGAACAACACGCCAGGGTTAAATCATTCCAAAGTGCTAATCAAGGCTTACGACCGTAAGACGTTATCGCTAAATACGGTCACGGGGCATTATGGCCTGAACAAACACATGTACAACCTCAAGCTCCGGGACCCGCAAATGTACAGCTTCTGCCAAGGGGCAGAGGAAACTCCCCTGCACCTCATGTGCGAGTGTGGCCCACTGATGCGTAAAAGATACACGCACTTGGTTGGTCATTACCTCCAACCTGAGGAGGTAATACAATCTGGCGCCAAAAGCGAGTTGCGGTTCTTAAATGACACGAGGCTTAGCGCAGAACTATAGCAGGTGACGAACACAATAGATCGGCAATGGTCGCAGTATTACAAGGCTCATAAGAACCTTAGAAAGCCCCAAAAAACAAATAAAAAATAAATAAAAAATATGATACTGTATATCAACCAGTTTTTGTTTTTGTTTCCAGATACAACGGCACTTGGATACGGGTAGAGCGAACGCGAGAGCAGCATACGTTAGATCTGCAAATGGGCATTCCATGGGAGACGGTTACATTGACTGCTTTAGGAAGAAACAAAGCGTTGTTTCGTACGATTCTAGAAGATGGTATACTGAGCCAAATTATTTATTTATTTATTTAATTAATTTTACAATAAATAAACTTACAGATACTAAATACAGGATAAGAGTAGTTGCAAAACCTATTTACACTAAATTAAATCTACTATCCCAAATTGCGGCTGCCAGGTGTCTTAACCTGATGGTACTAGGCTTTGATGGTACTTTAGTTTATTTTTTGTATGCGACTAATCACCTGAGAGCAACCGCACTCGACTGGCACAAACTTGCAAACAAGAATCTGCCAGTAAGAACGATTGCGCATTTTGCTCATAGCAAAAGGGTAGCTTATCAAGCTTGGTCTATATAATACGCAGTAAAAAATTCAGCTGAACCAAAGTGTAGCAAAATAACAATAGTTCAAATAATAAATACAAACGGAGCTGCCATGGAATTCACCGACCGGAGTCGGGCCCATCATAATACTATTTTTTTTACACTTCTGGGGGGTGAGCAGTGGATTCCGGACTTACGAACCGGCTGTGGTAGGTTTAGGACAGCTGTCTTGCCACATGTGAGCGTTCACCTTGCCACCCATTCACTCCCCCTTCGAAGCCATAGAATTTGAGATGCGCAAATCGCAGTTTTAGATAATTTTTCTAAGAAAGAGTTGATTATTTTTCTGGAAAGGCCAAGATCTTTAAAGAGGTGAAATAGAGATTTAGCTGGCAGGCCACGAGCGCCAACTTCCACCGCGTGAAGGTGAACAGTGAAGCCGTTCCGGGTTACGGCATTTGCAAGATCATGGTATTTATTTAATTTGTACTCGTGGTCTTTTGGGATATTTGATTCCCATGGAACAGTTAATTCTACGATAAGAGCCACCTTCCGAGATAGAGAGTAAAGAGTTATATCTGGACGGAGGGCTGTGCATCCGAGACTTTCAGGGAATTTATACTGCTTAGAGACCGAATCAACCTCCAGAATCCAATCTGTAGCTTTCTCGATTATTGAGAAAGGTTTTGTAGTTAAATGTTTTTTGCCTTTAGAGCCATCCCGCACAAACTGTATTGGGGGTTTGGAGGATACTGTCAAACCCTTGTTGGCACGAGCCACTGAGAGACTAATTACCTCGCGAATAACAGCGAGAACTTTGTCATGGCGGTAAGTGTACCGTCCTTGATCTAAGGCCACCTTGCAGCCAGCTAGAATGTGCCTAGCTGTGCAAGGGGTATTGCTACAGAGGGGACAAGAACTATCCTCGGCAAAGCTCCAACGAGCGAGGTTACTGGGGTCTGGAAGTGTATGCTGAAAGGCATTCAAATAAAATTTCAGCATCTCTGGCGTCCAGTCATAGAGCATTACCTTCCAGTGCATTGGAGGCGGAATGCAAAAGTCACCAATTGTTGTCCAATCATTCTGGCATTGAAGGCATATAAAATAATGTTTAATTACCGATCCTAATTCAGTTGGAATTTTACAAAAAACCGATAATTTTCCATGGACTTTGACTGGTTTATGTAACTCTGCTCCGCCCACTTGCTACTGCTCCAGTTTTGGATACATTGGCGCTCCTGGAGCGTGCAACGTTGCACGCTCCGCGGCGAGCGCTTCAAGCGGTGGCTGTAAATGCGCGAACACAAAGTGATGCACAGTGCGTTCGTGGACCCGAGCAAAGTAAGACGTTGGTGGGTACGTCTCGCACATCACGTTCGGTGTCCAGTAAACGCAAATCCATCTCTATGGACTGGGCCAAAGGACAAATGTCTAGCTCTAATCGAGGAGTACAGAAATTATACAGTGCTGTGGGATCCGAAAGATGAGAAATTTAAAAATACATTCTGGCGATGACGTGTTCGCTCAACGTTCGAATGAAAACTGCGGAGCAGTCATTGTTCCTGAGTTGATGCGCGCACCGTCTCCATTTGAGCAGTTGCAGATGCATGGAGCAGAGTTGATGCGTGAACCTAATGGATAATTCACTATAATTTACCTTTACATTATTCCTTTACATAATTCACTATAATTTGCACTCTAACAGTTCACCGCAATCGAGTTAAATCTTCTACTAACTATGAAGCTTTTTAAACAATTCATCCCTGTTTAAGCTTATTATGAGCTTAAGCCTGTTTAAGCTCGAGACGAGGCAAAAAATCGTCAAGAATAGAAGCGATTCTTGAATGTAGTACGAGATCCAGCAGCACCGATAGCAGCGTATTGGCTGCGAGGGCGACTCCCTCCCCAATCGCCGGCTACGGAATAAATAATAAATAAAAATAATAATAATAAACAATTTATCACAGACTGAGGCGATAAATTGATACTGCTAAATCCAGATGAAATAGTTAGGTCTTGGTAAAATCGTAGATAAGAAAGGGTCATAACAAATGAGAAGTTAAATCATTGTCATAGATCTGTAGGAGCCTACGGCCCTACATACCCACAACAAAAAAGTCAATTTCACAGAACAGAAAACTGCAGACTCGCTCAAACTTGCACGCGCAGCTGCAGTTAATTTCCAGCTAAATTTGGCAAATATTGCCCAGGTTAGCGACACATGCGTCGCCCCACTCGTAGCTATTGCATCACCATTCACCCTATAAAACGCAGTACATTTCATTCGATCGGCATCATTCCTTTGGCAGACAGTTGCCACGTGCTACATCATTAATTCGGCAGGCAGTTACCGCGCTCTACACATCGTCCCCTTAGTGGACAGATATCTCGGCTGCACACTTCACTCCTCGACTACACACGCACCGCCACGGCTTCACCTCGTGCCCACACTACAACACAACGGCGAACACAACTCAAGGCGTTAAGAACTGGCAACTTCGACTCACTTCTCTTCAATCTTCTGAATAAACTCTTCTACACGGACATATACGACTCTCATTAACGGAGCAACCTTCATGATGAGAACCACCCTTCGCACACAAGCAATTGGAGTCTAGTGAAGGGTGGCCATTCTCACATTGGTGACCCCGACGTGATCTACTGATCGACTGATCACGTGATCGACGTGAGTACTTCTACCAATAAGCAGTAAGCAAGTACTCACGCGACTTATTTAAAAATATACTCGGCACCTACAATCAACGAACACACACCCACGGTCATGGCTAAACGACATTATCAGCACGCGCAATTACCAACGCCACATTCATACAGCACTTATCTCGGATCAAAACAACGAACGCTAACGAATTTTATAAAAACAACGATGTGCGGCCCTGAGGACTTGTACAGGCGAAATCGTCATTGATACACTCTCAGGTAAAATCCTACGAAAGGAAGTCGTCACAATCGATTCACACCCTTCACCGGACAGCAGTAAGACGTTTTCTGCAGCTTAATGACCTGCAGGCGCAACATCCGGGAGAATGGCACTTAGGTCCAGTATAGACTAACAGCTGACCAAGGACACTATCGGCCTAAATGCCTTCTCAATCACAATTTCAATCGATAAACACACTACGAAACGGAAACAACCACGCAGCGGAAGAATATCAACATCGAAAACGCAAAACGGATGGAACTCACACTCCACAGCATTCATACCCGATCACAAAAAATCAAACGCTACAACCAACCTCAAAAAAACAACAATGGACTACGCTAATCAGCACGCTGAAGCCGACTCACCCACAAAAATTACAAAACGCCGAGAATAGACGGTATAGCGAAACCACTCATTCAAAGCGTAAAATCGGCGATATTATCCCACTTGCAACAACAGAAGCGATTCCCACACAACACGCATGGATACGACGTCATAGCCGAAGCAATTTGGAAGTCGACCGAATGGTTTAGCGACTCACTGACTAAAACCACCGAACTGTACGACCTCATTCGCAGAAGCAAGGCGCCGCACTCCAAAACAGCTACTATCGGGAATCTTCAACTTCAAGACCGGAAGTCCACACGAATGCGCAACAAACAAACAATGGACTTCAGACGTCACGCGCGCGAAATTACTCAGATTGCATTCTTATCGCGCTAAATTATTATTAATTCATATGCTCCACATTTTTTTAAGCCGCGCGAATCATTTTTATCGTTCGGCGCGTAACATATTGCATTGTATTCACTCGTTTCACGTCCAGCGAATTTTATTATGTCAGCGTTTATACGAACCATTGTCCATTGTATTCATTTATTTTTCCTTATTGTCAACATTTTATAACAGCGCCAGTTTTTAACACATTGTAACGAAATGCCTTCGCCACTCATAACAACATACGGTTCTCAAACTGTCAAACACTCGCATAAAAACATACGATTCCCAAACTTTCGCGAACACAACCCCACACACACTTTTAATTGTCACACTCCGACTTTTTTTGCCACTTTGTCGTGAAGACCTTCCATATTGTCATACGCAAGCCCTTCACTAGGGGGGAGCCATGTAGGAGCCTACGGCCCTACATACCCACAACAAAAAAGTCAATTTCACAGAACAGAAAACTGCAGACTCGCTCAAACTTGCACGCGCAGCTGCAGTTAATTTCCAGCTAAATTTGGCAAATATTGCCCAGGTTAGCGACACATGCGTCGCCCCACTCGTAGCTATTGCATCACCATTCACCCTATAAAACGCAGTACATTTCATTCGATCGGCATCATTCCTTTGGCAGACAGTTGCCACGTGCTACATCATTAATTCGGCAGGCAGTTACCGCGCTCTACACATCGTCCCCTTAGTGGACAGATATCTCGGCTGCACACTTCACTCCTCGACTACACACGCACCGCCACGGCTTCACCTCGTGCCCACACTACAACACAACGGCGAACACAACTCAAGGCGTTAAGAACTGGCAACTTCGACTCACTTCTCTTCAATCTTCTGAATAAACTCTTCTACACGGACATATACGACTCTCATTAACGGAGCAACCTTCATGATGAGAACCACCCTTCGCACACAAGCAATTGGAGTCTAGTGAAGGGTGGCCATTCTCACAGATCCAAGCCTTTCGAGGGCCAGAAAATGGCAGGGCACCTACTTCTGCCATACTATTATTAAAATATTCTAATACACGATCGGCAGAGAGGTCTTTGCCCTTGCTGAGGAATTAAAAATAGCTGTTAGGATTTAGTAAATTGAAAAGATTCCGGAATGGGCGCCTATTGCGAAATGGTTCTGATGGTTGGCAACACCAACCTATTTTAGGAAAGATGTCAAATTTTCAGACAGATACGTCGTTCAGTTTTTGTTTACCAGGAGTTTTGTGAAGCAAGTCAGGCACTTTTGCATAAATGGAAAAAAATGATTTCTGGATGGATGCAAAAACGGCAACGGAAATACGAGATATTTTGCAGAAAGTTCATGGAATCTCCACACCTTAATTTTGGACAATCAGTTTCTGGTTGAGCAAGTTCAAACGTGGCCGTACGAGCACCAAGGATGACCCACGCAGTGGACGTCTAAAAACAGCCACGAATGAGGTAACGATCGACAGAATCCATAATCCGATCGTCGAGTGAAGAAGCGCGAAATAGTAGAGGCCACGGGTATCTCATATGAACGAGTTGAACGGAACCTGTCGGCGCGATGGGTGCTGCGTTTGTTGACTGTTGACAACAAGCAAAATCGTGTGACCACTTCGAAGGAGTGTTTGGCCATGTTGAAGCGTAATTCAACAGAGTTTTCGCCGATTCTTGGCCGTAGACGATACATGGATCCACCACTACACACATGAGACCAAGCAGCAGTCTAAACAGTGAACTTCTCCAGGCTAATTTGCTCCGAAGAAGGCAAAGACAGTCCTATCAACCGGAAAGGTCATGGCCACCGTTATTTGGGATTCGCAAGGTGTGATCCACATTAACTTTTTGCAAACAGGAAGAACGATCATGGGTCAATACTACAGTGATTTATTGGGTGAATTCGACGGCGTATTGAAGGAGAAACGGCTTCGCTTGCAACGGAAAAAAGTGCTCTTCTACCACGACAACGCTCCGGCCCATTCATCCCGAATCGCCACGTCTAAATTGGTTGAATTAAGCTACGAGGTGGTGCCGCATCCCCCGTACCCTCCAGACCTGGCCCTGTGCGACTTCTTTTTGTTCCTAAACATGAAGACTTGACTCGGGTGCAAGCACTTCACATCAATTGCCTATTTTACCGCCGCTAATGCCTATTTTGCAGAGTTGCCAAAATTGTATTATTCTGAGGGCTTAAAAAAGTTAGAGTACCTCTGGGAAAAGTGTATCGTCCAGAAGGGGTGTATAGTTCGAATTTTGAATTCTAAGTGTCAACATCTTATGAATTTTTCTCCACAATAAATAATAATTTAAATATTAATTTATTGAATACAGTGCAATTCTAATCTGGATTTACTCGCGGTTAACTGTGATCGCTAAAATGCCGAGTATCGTCGCGCCTCAGATTCGTGAAATCAAGGAGATCCTGCTGAAGTTGCAAGAAAAAGTGGACTCGCAGCAGCAGGAGATAGCAAAGCAATCTTCAATTATTGCTTCCCAAAATGCTCTTATTTTGGAATTCATGTCGAAGATGGCGTTTGAAACCGTGCCCCGTGTTAGTGAGAAAAAAACCGCCTGCAATGGAGAGAACGGGACAGTGATACTGCAGTCGACGAAACACTCAGGCGGCGAAACATGTAGCCGGACGGTTCCGGGTACTCGATCGGTAACATCTGTGGCAGCCCTTCCGCGCCCTGCCACTGCCCCGCCTCACCCCTCCGCCCGCGCACAGCGTACCGCCGCCCGTGGATCAGCGAGTGCCGCCGTCGTCCTCTCTGCCCCCGAGTCTCAGCGATTAGAAGCTGTCCGAGAGCCAACAGCTGAGATGACAACAGTCACGGAGAGCAACTCGATTGCAGAATGGACCACAGTACAACGGCGCAGTTGCGCTACGCGCGCTGTTATTCGCGGCCACGGAGCAGCTAACCAGTGGAGAGAGCGTAGGCGTATTTTTGTTCCAAACCTAACTCACCGATTTTTACGGCGGGGGCAGGGGGTAGCGGCCACCCTCGTTGGCTGATGCTATGATGACGCAATGCTGCCGGGTTGATTTAGCGCGGTTAAAAAATATCGATATCGATAACAATTTTGTTTCAAATAAAACTAAATTCGAGTAAGGGTATTGTTGGTTTACATGAATCGAAAATACATAAAAATAAAACACATTATTTATCTAGCTAAAATATACATTTTTATTTGTTTTATATATAAATAACAACATAATGACAATGTTTAAAGTTTTATATAAAGTGTTTGTGTGTGTGTTTTCCCGTGAATTTGTGTGTTTGTATGTGAGAGAAATAAGGCAAATCCTATTAGGTGGCTGCTTTTCCTAAGAAACTGAACAACTTGTGTTCTATAAAGTTTTCAAAACGATTTTAATAATTTGTACGCGAAAACATATTTTGCGTGTATCAAAAAGGGATATAACAAAAGGTTTTCCATTGGAAAACGTATTACCCGAGAGGTTTGCGCTATTTATTACTTTAACATTCTGTAAATGCAAGTGTCGCAGAAACTTCGATAAGTATTGCATTATTGATTGATCGGTGTAGGGTTTTTACAGATAAACTTCTGTCATTAGCAAAATAATTAAAGAAAACAACATATTATATCTAAATAGGATTTTGCACAAATCCCTATTGAGAGTCAAGAATATAACAATCATTAAAAGTCGTTAAGTCCACTATAAAGTATACGTTTTCTGCGGGGAAGAAGTGGCAAGAAACTTCACAGGGGTAGATTTTTCTCTTTGTCTTTTTTTTCTGAATAATTTGTTTACAAAATTCGTAATATACCTACATAAATAAATAGTGATGTGCTGGAGACACTACTTTTACTGACTATACGTTTATATCATTAATATAACCTTCTAACTTTATATATAGCTCTGAAACAAAGTGTAGGGCATTATTCAATATTACTGATTTTTAAAGTGAATCATTTTCGAGTATATTTTACGTATGTAATTTTTAGGGTTAGCTTTATTTTTCATAACAAATATTATCCGCGCATCGACATACTTTTTACAAACACATTTAGCCAGATCTATCAAATGATTTGTAGACTCGACATCGAATTGGTGAAGATGGATATCAGGGAATAAATTGTATCCTACAAAAGTTTTCAAAACTGATATCACAAAATAATCTGACGTGTGTTGTGACGATAAAGTTTTTCCACCGCACTCGTTGATGGCCCGTCTGATATGAACTTCGGATCGCCTACATATATCTACAACTGTAGTTGACCCGTGCATTAATTTGCCTTTTACGTCTTTTTGGTTTTGTAATGTTTGTTCATGAGGCTCACCCAATAATGCTCCAATGCACGTTTGACATTTAATTTGTTTTATTAACGAATGTACAACAAAGCCCGCTATATATTTTATTACTATTTCGCTATATTCTGTCAAATTGATAGCTTCCAACATGTCCAGATTTTCATTGAATTCTGCTTGAATCACATTATCCAATACATCAGAATTTGACTCCATATCGTAAATGTCGTCAATATTTTCCTGGTTTTCGAGTCTTGTAGTAATGTTGATCTTATCTATTGCAGATGTGCAATTCAAAATTGGTATTTGGTGCAGTGCTGCACAGTTTCCGCTGCCGGTGTTTTTTATTTGGGCATATGTTATTAATTTTTTGTATATGCTTTCAAATTGTCGAGCTGTTGGGTTATTATTTGAACCACCATGACATCTAAAACTCCCAAAAAAGTGCTCCAGGTGGTCTTGACTTATTTTGTGGAGTGGTAGATAATTAATTGGGCATTCTGTACTTAAGACTAAGTTTTGTATTAAATATTTCGCACTTTCTATGCAAATACAAAAGCCTAAAAACCCAGTGTATCGTGGTGATTCGATAAGCTTTACCCTTTTTATTGTGTTTGCTGTCACAATTTGAGCCGACATGTTGATTATATAATATTTCGCCTTGTCTAGTGTGTCAATCACCGAAGCCGCATTTTCTTTATTTACGGCACGTTTGAGGTCATAGCCATGCACATGTGAATCAAGAATGTGAAACAGATCATTCATGAGTAGTAAAAATGTAATCGTAGCAGTAACTCCTTGAAAAGTTGGTAATTTGAGCAAATCCCTACAAATTGCTAGGGCATCTGCGACGCTTTTGCTGAAAATTTGGATTGCTAAGCTCACCTTCATGATTTTGCATTTGAAAAAGATGTGAATTGCTCTCAGACGGTTTGCTAGGTGCAAATTTTCTTTCTCCTGTAAATTATGTAAATCAACAATATGCTGCCAAGATATTTTCTGGTCATTTTTGTCCCAAAAACTACCATACTTTTGAAATGCGTTACGTACTAGTTTTATCATATGTGCAGGGTCTAAAAATACTGCTACTTGTGAGTCTCTGTACGGATTTTTGAATGTAGTGGTCAGATAATTTGGGTCAAAGTTGCATCCTAACTTTTTATCCATGGTCAAATTCGCAGGACAGCCGTCAAATGTTACAGAAAATACTTTAACACCTGTTTCTTCTACTAAAGTAATAGCTTGATTGAGTAAGGATGCCTTTTGGTCACTATTAATGCCATTAATTAAGAAATAGCTAAATGGAATTTTATATGATGCGTTCAATAGCACCAACATAAAAACGAGAGCCTCCTTAGCTTCCATTTGGCAATCAGACTCTAAAGTAGTACCATAATTTACATGTCCGTAATACCGTTTACCCTGAGGATGGTATTCTATACCACTTTTTATTGCCATTTCATCAAAAATAATTGCTCCATACAGATCGTTGCTTTTGTCACTTGCCAAATATTTAAGTGCATTAAGGGATTCTTTAGTAAAGCCTGGCTGTCCATCAACAGACTGATACCATTTTCGGAGCGTACTAGTACAAGGCAAACATGTACTAAATGTTTTTCTCACAAAATCATACGCTTTAGGCGAGTAAAAGTGTAAAGTTAATGCAAACGCCCGAAGCTCCTGTGAGTATTTTGTTTTTGGTATGTGTCCTGTATTAAATTTTTGTTGCTGCCGTTTGAGCAACTCTCGATTTTCTAGCCCTATACTTTTCAATATGTCTTCATTTTCTTTCTGTAATAAAGATTTAGCAGTTAAAGTATTTAAAATTTCATGTAAAGTAGCAACTTTCTTTTTTAAAATTCTTGATTGATCTTGAAATTTCTTTACTATCTTTTTCTTTCGATTTAAACTAAGTACAAGATGGTCGATTTGCCGTTTCATTTTTCGTTTCCTGGGAGTTAAATCGTTGTATAAAACTTCATTATTTGTGTCGTCTTTTTCTGTGAATATCTGAAAAATAAATGCATAAATAAAAATTAACAAGTTACACGTAAATAAATATAAGCTATTGATGGTTGGGAATTTCCCTCGTGGAAAGAATATCTACGGATCAAGAAGAAGTGGCTATAATTTATCTTGCTAGATTTTAACTTAACATACTACCAAAAATTAACAAACATGTGAAACGTTAAAAGAAAGCTTGCCATGGTAGTTTTGGAACGAAGGCAATCTGAAAATATATTTGTACTATGTAGCTGATTTATAAAATTTGAAAAGTAATATATCCATCTAGTAAGCCATTTGGCAGCAACACACATAATACACGCATATAATTTAATCAAAATATTACCGGGGTTTTACATATTTCCATAGGTTCCCCATTCGACGTAGTCGGTTGGTCTTCGGCGTTCGCTGTGTTTTCAGTTGATGGTGTCTGTAAGATTAGACTTTTTAACATCTCCACTCTTAGGTGATTACATAACCATATTCTAATATTATAAATAGGATAGAAAACGAATTTACCGCGTGAAATTTGTAGGACCCGACGTTTCGGTGACGTTGCAGCCGCCGTTGTCAAGGGCCGTGTGCCAGTTTACCCTTGACAACGGCGGCTGCAACGTCACCGAAACTTCGGGTCCTACAAATTTCACGCGGTAAATTCGTTTTCTATCCTATTTATAATGTCAAACAACCGCGATAGTCTTCGATTTCACATATTCTAATAATTATACCTACCAATATAGGTAAATATAGGGTAGCAATTGCTGAGTTATACAAACGGCTTCGATTATTCTTCAATTCTTCAAAACAATCTGCGGTAAAATGTCTCGAACATACGACACTTAGTTTCCCCGGAAAAAAAATGTCTCTGTGAGTGCACTTAATCCATTTTTCTTTTGTAACAGCGTCATGTGGAAATCTGTATTTAAATAAGTTAAAAGTAAAAAACATTCTTAAAAGCTTTTATTTAAATGCTCTAAAAGGAAGAAATTGACCGTTGAACGGTTCCTTCGTCACTCGGAATCCAACTCTGATGGCAGTAGTCATTTCATGGTGAAACCTAGAACCGCCTTTCATAATTACATGCGTATATAACATTCAGTGCAGTAGTCATGTTATGGTGACACTTAAAAGGGTTATCATATATCAATGCGTATACAATATTTCATGTTTGTGCTGCTACTCATTAAGGAGTTCTCTATTCAGGACACAACCCTGAGTGCAGCAACCATATTATGTTAAAACTTATACCCGGCTATCATAATTAAATGCGTACACAAAATTTCGTGTCTGTGCTGTTGACCTTTGAGGAGTTTCCTCGTTTGGAACCAACCTTCAGAGCAGTAGCCATGTCATGGTGACTCTTAGAATGGGTTATCATAATTGAATGCGTATACAACATTTCATATGTGTGCTGCTAACTATTGAGGAGTTCCCTACACAAAATTTCATGTCTGTGCTGTTGACCGTTAAAGAATTCCTTTATCTGGAGCTGATCCTGAATGTCGATCCAGGTCATGCTTACTATAAAAATGCAATTGTTATCGTAACTAAACCAACATGTAAAAGTTCAACTCCGTAGGATAAGAGGAAGTGGATCTAAGTCAGCTTTCAATAATTGACCTAAATAAACACACTGCATACTTACTAATATACTTACATACAAACATTGTAAGTTGAATAAAATATTTTACCAAAAAACGAATAGAATATACTTTTTTACCCACATCGTATATTATTTACCTACGTAAACTTATATATGCTCCTATAGTTCTGCAGGTATCAAAAACTACGTTTGTTTGTTAACGAATTTATCGATAAAAATTGAGAGTCTTTTTAGTTTCAATGTAGCACTATCGTGCAAAATAGTGAGATGGCTGCACATGAGTACTACTATGACAAAGCGAGACGGAAGAAAGACATCAACGAGTGGTTCCCAGCGATTTAAAATCAGGAATATATTTTCCGATCATTTTTAATTTTAAAAATATAGCTGAAAAACTTACCGATGAAAGGATATTCCATTCTTAGAGTAACTTGAGGTTGAGGTACTCTTCCCACACCACTTAATTGAACAACTAGGCATTGTCTTTTAGCTACTTTTTGGCAAATGAAATAAAATCACTGTCGTGCGTCGGCAAGAGCCACATTCCTCGGACTGATACGAATTCGACCAACACTCGCTTCGAATAGCGTGTGTTCGGTGAGCGATGTCCTCCCCGTATACGCTCTCCACTGGTTAGCTGCTCCGTGTTCGCGGCACTGCGGCACCGCATCCTAAAATCTTGACGGTTGAAAAAATGAAATACTTTCATGTCTGGAATTTCCATCCGGACACCACTGCCCCCGTCTTGAAGGAATTCTTGCAAGAGACCGTCGTGGGATTATCGTGCGAAGTTGAAAAACTGGCGACACGCAACGAGCGCTGTTACGGCTCTTTTAAAGTTGGCGTTCCCGAATCGACGTTTGACACATTTAAAAATCCTTCGGTCTGGCCTAAAAATATATCTGTTAGTGCCTGGCGATTTCGACGCTCAGACAGAAACACCTCGAGGAATACTGTCACCGTCGCTTCGCAGTAAGCCTATTCAAAACCGCGGAAGAGTTGCCGATTACATGACGTTTTATTATCAAAATGTCAGGGGACTCAAATCAAAAATTAACGATTTTTCCAACGCCGTGCATTCACTTGACTCTGATATCGTATTTATTACTGAGACATGGCTCGATAATAGTGTATACGATGCCGAGTTATTTTCTCCAAAACTATATTCAGTCTATCGAAGAGATAGGCAAACATTTGCTGGTGGTGTTCTCCTAGCTATTAAAAGTTGTATTGAGTCTTATCGTATTCCGCTATTTGAAAGTGAATGTGAAATGCTATGTGTTAAAGTTTTATATAAATCATATCCATTATTTTTATTTTTAAATTATTTTCCACCTAAGACCTGCGACTCGGTCTACATGTCGTTCTTCAAACTCGTTGAAAGTTTGTATTTTGCAAATAAAATAAAAAATGTTTTGCTTTTCGGTGATTACAACCTCCACAGTGCCTCTAAGGAAATAAATAACTCTTTTATATATTTTTTATCTGTCTGCCAGTTTAGTCAACTTAATGCTATCCCGAATAGCAATGGCCGTTTCCTGGACTTGGTGCTTTCGAACTTGCAACCTGGCAGCGTGAGTGTGACGGCAGCCTCCTTCGAGCTGGTTAACGTGGACGGCTATCATCCGCCTTTAGATATATGCGTGACTGTCCACCGAGGGCGTACTCAGTTGCACGCGAGCGACATTTCCCCTAATACTCCCAGTCTACCTAACACATTGTTTAGGAAAGGTTGGGATTTCAAACGGGGTAATTATTATTTGTTATACGATCTCGCTTCTCATTTTGATTGGAGCATACTATACTGCATTAGTGATGTCAACGATTGTGTTGCTTATTTCTACAATGCAATCTATGACATATTCGATAGCTGCATTCCACAATACAAGCGGAAAGCTGTGGCCGGGAGGTATTCATATCCTCTTTGGTTCACTGCTGATATCATCCGCGATATTAGAGTCAAATCTTATAACCATAAATGCTGGAAACGGGACCATTCACATTCTCATAGAAAGAAGTTTGTAGAATTGCGATCTAGCATAAAATATAATATTAAAACAGCCTATAATAATTATATTCGCAGTATCGAGGATTCCATTACAAAGGACAGTTCTTGCTTCTGGGAATACATTCGCAGTCAGCGCGCAACCTCTGGAGTGCCCCTGAAAGTGACGTATGATGGGGTTGATTACTCTGGTGCCGGTGCCGCTGACGCTTTTGCAGATTACTTCTCTTCTGTTTTTATTCAGAACGCGGTGACCTTAGATGCCACCCGCGTTCAATCCGGTGTAGAGCCGTGCGATACGCTTCCTGCATCAACATTCGCACAATATCGTACAAAGATATTCAATTTAGCCTTAAAAAATTGAAATCTTTGCGTACTATCGGCCCCATGGAGTTCCACCATACATTGTCAAAGCGTGTGCAGATTATTTTATAAAGCCTCTCACACATATTTTCAATCGTTCCTTGGAATCTGCCACGTACCCCAGTATGTGGAAGATTTCTAGGGTCGCACCCGTTCATAAAAGTGGCAACAAGGGCAAAGTGGATAATTACAGGCCTATAGCGGTGTTATCCGTCTTCCCTAAACTATTTGAGACAATACTCCACCGGGATATTTACACCCAAGTGTGTGGAAGGCTGTCGGACGCCCAGCACGGGTTTCGCCCCAATCGGTCCACCACCACCAACCTTTCCGTCTTTACTTATTATGTGGCAAATGAACTGGACACTAACCCAGGAAGCCAGGTAGATGTGGTGTATCTGGATTTCAAAAAGGCTTTCGACAGAGTGGACAATGATGTCTTACTCAAAGTACTAGCTGCTACAGGTTTCTCGAGTAATCTGCTGAGTTTTTTTGCTGATTACTTGAGAGATAGGCAGCAGTATGTGAAACTTGGACTTTTTAATTCTAAGGTGTACCACACCTGTTCTGGCGTGAGTCAGGGATCAAACCTCGGCCCTTTGCTGTTCAATCTCTTTGTTAACGATCTAAGTAAAGTAATCGTGTCAGCAAAATGTTTAATGTTTGCCGACGATATAAAATTGTACATGTCCACTGGAACTGCTGAGGCCTGCAAGCTTTTCCAGCGTGATATTGATGCTGTCTGGGCTTGGATCCAGAATAAAAATCTCTCATTCAATATATCCAAATGTTCAGTGATGACATATACTAGATCGACCGCACCTCTGATTTATGATTACTCCATCACTGATGAGGTGCTAACTAGGGTTGAGAAGGTAAAGGATCTAGGAGTTCTCTTTGATTCCCAGCTTACGTTCAAGGAGCACATTGCTAATTTGTCTAAGTCCTCTTTTAAGCTACTAGGGTTTGTTATTCGCAACCTAAAGCATTTTCACAATGTACGGGTTATGCATACATTGTATAATTCAATTGTGAGAAGCAGATTGGAAACGAATGCAGTTATATGGAATCCACATCAGGATCATTATATCACTATGTTGGAAAAAATTCAAAAATGTTTCTTACGATTTATATATTTTAAGCAGTACGGATATTATCCGTACTTATACCCTACTAGTTTCCTACTAGGCATGGTGGGCTATAACTCTTAAGTTGCGTAGAGAAATGCTCGCCATGGCCTACGTTTTCAAGCTGATTAGGGGAAGAGTTGATAATCCTAGCATGCTAGCGAAGGTTTGTCTCTTTGTCCCGGACAATTATAATCGATCTCGCACTCATAATCTATTTGCGGAGCCGTCCTCGCGCACCAACCTAAGTCGATGGAGTCTGCTTACACGAGCTTTGCGGCACATAAATGCGCTATGTTCGACAGCGCCAGACTTTGATATTTTTACAGCGAGCCCGCATCTCTTCAAGGTGTGGGCATTGCGCTACTTGTTTATGGCAGAATAATATAAACTGTTTTCACTCTTATGTACTGTAAGTTTGTAAGTTTTTTATTCTTAATGCCGGTATTTGTATTTAACGCTTATTTAAACATGTTATGTATGTACTTGTAAGAATTCTATTATTTTTTTTTATATTTATGTGTATATTGCATATCAACGGATTGGTAGAAACTGTAATGTTGATTTGTTATGAAATAAATAAATAAATAAATAAATAAATAAATAAATGTTGCAAAATAATTACTGCATTTTTTTGCCCATTCTGGAAACTTTCCAATCTACCCACGTATATTATGTAGCAATATTTGGCAATAAAATATTTTGACATGCACATGACTGCTGTTATCATTTTATTTATTTTCTATTTATCTTATATTCCAGCTCGAACTATAGCACTGAAACGACACGAGGGAATGACAATTATGTTCACAGCCATGGGATCTGAATGGCGGCCATTTGGACATCCTCGGAAGCGAAGACCTATAGAATCAGTGGTTCTCGAAGAGGGTCTCACCGACAAAATTGTAGCGGACTGCAATGATTTCATCAGCAACTCTCAGTGGTACACCGACAGAGGCATTCCATACAGAAGAGGTGCTTATTTGTTTTATTTGTTTATTTACTTCTTACTAACCAGCATTACAGAAAAAGCAATGCATTGGAAAGCAAAATTAATAAAGATATCAACTAGTAACTATACAATTAGGATGTCCCGTAAAATACTAGCTGTCATTAGAGGTACGGAATTTTAGTGTTTACGAAACAGATGCGAATTTATGCAAAATTTCTTGAAATTTGAAAAAATGCAAAAATACACACCTGAAAAAAAATTTCACTAAAATTTATCTGCAGATGATAATAAACACAAAAATGAACCCAATTTTCATATTGGTCAGTTATTTTTCCCATCTGTGGCTGCAAGTCACCATCTTAAAACAAAATACATTATTCGAAAACTTCTCAAAAAATCCTTTTTTTCAGAGAATTTTCTCAAAATGAGATGATTGATGGGTATACTCCCATTCATCACCTAATGCTTCAATCAGTAAATAGGAATGAATATGCCAATGTTAACCCTTGGAGTAAATGGGTATTTTCATGGATGCATCTGTCTCTTTTGCAGGATTTTCGGCGACATCGACCTTAAAGTACTATAACTACGAAACTACTACACCAATCATAAAAAGAACAACTGCACAATGATTGCATTGAAATTTCGAATATAGAATATTGAAATATCATTTTATAAAACAATTAGATAATTATGAATAAATATGAGAACGTCAAAGAAGTGAAAAAAACGCCCGACCAGATTTGGTCGACTCGTACTCAACGGATAATTGTTTCGCGACCAGATTTGGTTGACTCATACTCAACGGGTTAAGAACATATTATGGGGTACTAAATGCTGCATTCAACCTTTGCTGAAGCAGCAATACAGAGTTATTTACTTTTACGCTGTTAGTTGAACAGCGTAGAAGCAGAACGCTTTTTTATGAAATACAATGTCGCTGTTATGGACACAACGATTCTAAATGGTCAAATATTGGGAGTACAACAATGTTAGCTTTTAATTAATATTAAATATAAATTTTATGTGTATTAAAATGTTGTGTTATATGCAGTATATGCGAATTTTAGCAAAATTTCAATATTTTCAATTTTCTTTTTGCGATTTTTTTTTTTTTTTGCGAAAATTCTGTATTTCTGTAATTTAAGCAGATGAGGATTGGCAGTAAAAATATATCAGTTTAACAGTGATATATTTTTAGCTGAAACATATACATATATCTAAAACAAAATATTATACGGGAAATCAACGCTATTTTGAGAGCAACTTGCCAATGTGTTTTTGAGAATCTGCGAGTTCGACTTGAAAGAATGTAAATAAGCTGGTGAAGGTCACTTAGACAACATAATATTTAAAACTTAGATGTCACAAAAGTTTCCATTTTTTCTAGTTTTTAAAAATATAAATTTAAAATTCCTGTGCTCAATAAATATTTTTTAATTTGATTTTGAAATAGCACCTACAGTTAACGCTCACCCTGTATAATTCAGTGTGAGATATGGATTAAAAACTAATGCAGTCATATGGAATCTAAAAATGTTTTTTTACGATTCAAACGATAATGATACTATCCTTATTTATATCCTATTATTTTTTAGCTAGGCATGGCGGATTATAATTCTCTTAGATTGATGTAAGAGACACTAAAACTAACATAATTTTCTGTAGTTAATTAACAAATTTGTATGTATTATATCCTCAGGTTATCTTCTATATGGGCCGCCTGGTTGTGGGAAGTCTTCATTCATCACGGCATTAGCTGGTGAACTGGAATTCAGTATATGCGTTTTAAATCTCTCCGAAAGAGGCTTGACTGATGACAGATTGAATCATTTACTCAGGTAAGTTAACCCTTGGAGTAAATGGGTATTTTCATGGATGCATCTGTCTCTTTTGCAGGATTTTCGGCGACATCGACCTTAAAGTACTATAACTACGAAACCACTACACCAATCATAAAAAGAACAACTGCACAATGATTGCATTAAAATTTCGAATATAAAATATTGAAATATCATTTTGTAAAACAATTAGATAATTATGAATAAATATGAGAACGTCAAAGAAGTGAAAAAAACGCGCGACCAGATTTGGTCGACTCGTACTCAACGGATAATTGTTTCGCGACCAGATTTGGTTGACTCAAACTCAACGGGTTAAATGATGATTAACCCGCAAATGTTACACTATGATTACAGTTAGAAACAATAATGACATAAATTAAAATCATCATCATCATCAGCCGGTAGACGTCCACTGTTGGACATAGGCCTCCCCCATAGAATGCCATGAAGAGCAGTCTTGAGCCGCCTACATCCACCTACTTCCTGCGACCTTGGCTATGTCATTGGTCCATCTTGTGAGGAGGGCATCCCACACGGTGTTTGCTGGTTCGTGGTCGCCATTCGAGGCCCTTTTTACCCCAACGGTTGTCGGTTCTGCTAGCTATATGGCCTGCCCATTGCCATTTCAAGTTGGTAATTTTACGAGCTATATCAGTGACCTTGGTTCTTCTGCGGATTTCCTCATTTCGGATCCTATCACGCAGTGAAACTCCAAGCATTGCTCTCTCCATGGCTCGTTGCGCAGCTTTGAGCTTGTGTATGAGGCCAATAGTAAGCGACCAAGTCTCAGTGCCATGTGTCATCACTGGCGACACAACACGCACTGATTATATACATTTGTCTTGAGGTTCTGCTGTATTCGTGACGAGAAGATATGGCGTAGTTTCCTGAACGCTGCCCATCCGAGTTAGATTCGTTGACAGACCTCCTTATCGAAGTTGAGTCTGCCTAGTTGGATCGTCTGACCCAAACAAACATACTGGTTGACAGCTTCAATAGTATTGTTCCCAACATGTACCGGTATGGGCATTCGACATGAATTTTGTCTTACCCATGTTTATTTTTAGACCTACCTGTTGGGAGACAGTATTGAGGTCCAAGGTTGTCCATCAATTCCGCCATGATAACTATATCATCGGCGAATCGAAGATGAGTGATGTATTCACCATTGATGTTGATGCCATATCCGTCCCAGTTCAAAAGCTTAAAAACATCCTATAATGCAGAGGTGAACAGTTTCGGAGATATAACGTCTCCCTGCCTCACTCTCTTTTGCTGTATGTGTGCTATGATCCTGAAGTCGGATACACATCGTGGCCTTGTTATACAAACTTTTCAACACTTCGATGTACCTGTAGTCTATTTGGCACCGCTGTATGACCATAGCTCTGCCCAGATCTCGACTGAATCGAAGGCTTTTTCGTAGTACACAAACGCTATAATATAATAAAGCGACAAATGAATTGCAAATTGATGATAATTAATTGTTGTTTCAGTGTCGCACCGCAGCAGTCTATAATTCTCTTGGAAGATATTGATGCAGCGTTTGCGTCCCGCGAGGACACTCCTAAGCAGAAAGCAGCTTACGAAGGTTTAAATCGAGTAACGTTCAGTGGATTGCTCAACTGCCTCGATGGTGTGGCCTCCACAGAAGCCAGGATTGTCTTCATGACCACAAATTATTTGGACAGGTATTTATTTATCTATTTACTCAATGCTTGACAATCGTGATTTTCAACCAGTCGGTCGCGACCCCCTGGGGGATCCCAGGCTATCTAGAAATAAAAATCGAAAATATCACAAAATCTGTATTTATATAATACTAGCTGTTGTCCGCGGTTTCGCTTAGCGTAAAGTTTCAAATCGATTTGTTCATTTAAGCTTCGGTCACACGGAACGAATACTCGCTGCGAATGCAATACAGCGAGCAAACTCGCCAGGTGTGACAGGCTACTCGCTGCCATTTGATTCATTTGCGGCGATCAAAATCGCCGCTAGTAGAATTGAACATAATATTCAATTCTACTCGCCGTGAACGCCGCTCGCTACTCACGAGAATTCATTTCGCGTGCCGCTGCCGTCCGGACGCCATGCCTCGGCTCGGTTGCGCCAATGCAAAGTTTTAACATGGATACATCATGACAATCACAAAAAGATTTTTACATTATTCGTTTCTTGGGTGTATACGTGTTTCTTGTGTAAGCTTCACTCATGCATCAGAACACAAGATTGCCAGTGTATGAATGTCGACAGGGTGTCCTCCATTAAGTACTTGGGCGTGATGTTAGACAACGGACTGCGCTGGGAAGATCATTTAACGAAGGCTGCGGCAAGACTGAGAAAACCTGTGTATTGGTTTAGGAGTTTGCGGAACATCTTAGATTTCAATACGCTAAGGAGTGTCTACTTTGCTGTCTGCGAGTCGGTTATTCGATATGGCATCGTAACTTGGGGCTGTGCGGCAAAAACGCTTCTGGCCACCCTTTACAAAGCGCAAAAGGCTATACTGAGGGTGATCAATAAAAAACCCCAAACATATTCTTCCGATGACCTTTTCCGAGAGTAGGTATAGAGTGTTGAGTGTGATAAAAATGTTTGTGCTAGTAACTCTCACTGAATCCCAGAGCAAGTTAGGAGAATTGAAAAAAAAACAGCAATCTCGTGTGACAAGAAGATCGAAACAAACAAATTTTGCAATACCACTCAGGAGATCCGCTTTTGGCCAATTCAGTTTCTCTTATCTTGCCCCCAAATTTTATAATTGCCTACCACCAATCATTAAAGACATTAAAATTTCATGTAAATTTAAAAATAGTTTGAGTGCCTACCTCTTAAATTGTAAAAATGCAGATATTGAACACCTTATTAGATAATTGAATCTTTATAATAAAAACATAATAGTATATGTAGTAATATAAATTGATGATTTCTAAATAATATAATTTTATTTTCATTTTTGTGAATTTATTTTGTATATTATTAATTCATATTAATACTTATTAACACACATATAAATATATATTAATTTTTATCATGTTTTAAAATAAAATAATAGGTTATTGACAATTTTCATGACATTTTCTTACGAATTTTTAATTAAGTAATTAAGATATTTCTGTTACATTAAGTATGATTTTGTTTATTTATATAAATATAATATTATAGATTTCTTAGGATAATTAAAATAAATTGTCTACCTTGGAACAGGCGGCAGCCTAGTAAGGTTAAGACTTTTGTATATTGAATCATTTGGTCGTACTTTTCGCACATATATAGATAAAATATTTATTTTTGCAACGTAGAATAATAAAACTTTTAGTAAATAAAAATGTGTTAACACAATGTAAAAAGAACTATAACTTGTTGTTTAAGCGATGCGATATATTACCTATACATGAAAAAATTACATTCTTACTAGCAATGGAGCATTTTAGAAATTCAGAATTTAAAATACCAATACAGTACAATAGGAATGTTAGAGAAAAAAACCGTAAAAGATTTGAAGAACCAAGAGCGAACAACTACTATGGTGAAAGGACGTTAAACTACCTCATTCCAAGAATCTTTAATACTATTGTATCTGAGGAAGACTGTGTAAGCGTGAGCAAACAGATGTTTAAAAAGAGTTTAAAAAGCTACCTGTTGGATGTTTATAGTGAAATTAGTGGTAATAAGTAAATTTGTTATACTTTTCTATAATATAAGCTTGTAGTAATACTGGCCTAATTTAAGCCTGTAGTAAGACCAGTAGTAATACTGCTGTGCATTGTTTTTTATATTTTAATAATCAGTGGCGGCGCTAGACCACACTTGGACGTCGGCGAAATTAGATTCGCGAGGCCTTTTTTATTTTCCAGTCCAAAAGAAAATGTTAGATTACATGAGCCGAATTATAGTGAAACTAATGTATGAGTAAACGAGTTTTATTGCTAATCAAATGATGTTAAAAATTACACAAATAGAAATTAAAATAGACGAACTTTTCGGCTTTTGGCCTCACTGAACTTTTTCAGGATTATGTCATACTACTAGCCGCTATTTCAGCTTCCATTGATAGAATTGATAACGCAGATAGTCTCTCTTGGGTCATCATGCTTCTCAAGTAGGTCTTAATCAATTTTAACTTTGAGAAGCTTCTCTCAGCGGAAGCTGTACTGACGGGAACTGTGAGCATGATTCTAATTGCTATGTAAACATTTGGATATATTTCTTCCAAATTATTTTCTAAAATGTACTGAATGAGTTGTTTTGCGTCGTTGACAGAGTCAAGTGAATTCGCTTTTAAAAGCTGGTAGCTCTTCATATAGCTCGAAAAGCTGTATGTCACTGTTTTCGCCGTCGCCTTCCCGCAGTATTGTACCTAAATCATTACAATGCTTGAGAAGGTCCTCTTTTGATATCGATTTCAAATAACTTATATCATAAATAAAACCAAATTGTTCAAAATATTCAATGAGCTCTTTAAATCGACACTCGGTGTCGACTATAATAGCATCTATCATTGTGTTAAAAAAGTTAAAGCTGTAATGCATTTAAAAAGATTGAATAGGTTCATCAATATGTTCATAATTAAACATTCGTTTTTTTCTGGCTGTTCTTTTTTCTTTAAATTGACACTGAATTTCGAAAGTACTTTTCTCCACAAATAAATTTTAAATAATTTGTAAAACTTTTGCGAGGTCCCTCAGGTGCGAGGCCGTCGGCGGTCGCCGACGTCGCCGACGCCTAGCGCCGCCACTGTTAATAATGTCTTTTTGTATTACAAAATTAGAAGTGTAAGACTAGAAAAATAAAAGTTTGTCTCGCCAACAAACTGTATACCAGTTTGGTAGAAATAGCCATAAAATTTCACAGCGGCCAATCTATTTACGAATCCATTTTCTTTTCTTGTGAGTTGTGAGCTTACTCAGCTTTTGCTCTGCTAAATCCGCGCATGCTAACCTAACCAACTGTTTTTTAAAACGCGCGCGACGAGGTCTGATAGACTAAATTTCTGTGCTTGAAGTACCAACCGAGTGTCCAAATTCGCATGAAATGAGCGAATAGCATTTGCTACATGAGACAGGGAGGCAGTGAGTATTCGCTGCGAGCAAATTCGCTCCATGTGACCAATGATAACAATAATAACATTTAATAAGTGCCATCTATTGCATTTTCATATGGGCTGATTACATCACAGAAATAATACGGAGAGATTAAATGCCATCTATAAAATAAAATACAAACGGAGCTGCCATGGAATTCATCGATCGAAATCGGGCCCATCATATGTAATTATTACACTTCTGGGGAGTGAACGGTGGATTCCGGACAAACGATCGGCTGTGGTAGGTTCAGGACAGCTGTCTAGCCACATGTGAGCGTACACCTTACCACCCATTCACTCCCCTTTCGAAGCCATACAATTTGAGATGCGGAAATCGCGGTTTTAGATAATTTTTAAAAAGGTGAAGGACCAAGATCTTTAAAAAGGTGAAACAGATTTAGCTGGCAGGCCACGAACGCCAACTTCCACCGCATGAAGGTGAACAGTGAAGACGTTCCGGGTGACGGCATTTGCAAGATCATGGTATTTATTTAATTTGTACTCGTGGTCTTTTGGGATAATTGATCCCCATGGAACAGTTAATTCTACGATAAGGGCCATCTTCCGAGATAGAGAGTAAAGAGTTATATCTGGACTCAGGGCTGTGCATCTGAGACTTTCAGGGAATTTATACTGCTTAGAGACTGAATCGACCTCCAGAATCCAATCTGAAGCTTTCTCGATTATTGAGAAAGGTTTTGTAGTGAAAGTATCTGAAAATTAAAGTGCATAAATATTACATATTGAAACCTGTATACTAAATTAAAAATTTACATCTTTATGTAAATAATATTCAATTATAAGAACTATGATTTAAAAATTAGTTTTTTATTAATATATAATATTTTATTTCAGGATATCTTGACTTCAGTATCGGAGGGGGGGGTAATAATTTCAATTTCAATTTCAATTTATTTCCAAAAAAAATCTTAACGGATTGTAGAAACTTAATATTTAGGTACATTTAAATTACAGTCTATTACTTAGTCCGTTTTTACAATATTTAAATTTATCACCACGTACATACAGTTACTTCATTATTGCTTTTAGGGCATCAAAATCACTTTTAAGATTTATTTACTTAAACCACAAATTAAAATAGTCAATAAAAATAATCAAGAAATTAAAATCAGAAAAAGTCAGAATAATTAAAAAATGCTACTTAAAATTGTCAAAAAAAAATGGCCAAAAATTTGAAAAATTATTTAAAATGTACAAACTCATCGATCGAGTAAAAAGCTTTGTCTAATAAGAATTCTTTAAGTAACTCTTTGAATAAGCTTTCCACTTAAATTGTTTTTAAACTTTCCGGTAGCCTGTTAAAGTAATATGGCCCTGAGTATTTTGTGTCTTGCCTTGCTGTGTTTAGTTTAATACATGGTATAAAAATGTTTAATTTATGTCTCGTATTTTTAGTATGTGTATCTGAAAACTTTTTATAATGTGTTTCTTTATTCTTAAAAAACTCAGTCAGTAACTTAAAGAGATAGAGTGAGGTTAAGGTGAGGATTCTTAGCCTTTTAAAAATGGGTCGACACGACTCTTCCCTTTTCACCTTTGCAATTATTCGCACTGCTCTCTTTTGGAGTATAAATATGGGTTCCCTATGACAAGCATAACAATTTCCCCAGATCGTAATGGCATAACTTAGGATAGCTTCAATATAGCTGAAATAAACATTTCTTGTTTGCAATTCATCCAACAACCTTCTTACAATACTTAAAGCATAACATGCCCGACTTAACCTACTTTCGAGGTTTTCACAGTGAAAGTTCCATTTTAAAAGTTCGTCGACATGAACACCTAAAAATCTAGTACAAGGAGTTTGAGGAATGGCAGTGTTATTTATTGAAAGTATTATTGGCGAACCTTTATTCCGATTTCGATGATTTGTAAAATGTATGATGATTTGTAATTTGGACTGGGAATTTCATAATAATAATTTAACTTCTATTCTTGACCACTCTGTGAACCGTAATGCCCCTGCCAGCGTCCGGCTGTCGTCCTTCCAGGTGGCGGTCCATGAATACTTCTCGGGTATTTACCCAAAATCTACCCATGTCGACCGGGTTCACAGAGAAAACGCATTTAAGGCAAAGCTCCCTAGGCAAAAGCGGCTACTTCGTCGCCAGTTACGTGAAGCCAAGAAAGGCGGGGATAAAGCCCTCTTCCACAACTTCTCGCGCGCGTACCGCTCTATACTCATACAGAGCGTAGCAACGCAAAACGACAAGCGCAAGGCAGCATTTCTCAAATCCAAAGAGGAAGCCCGGTTTGACAAAAACCGTTTTAACTACAGCAAAAAGGTTTTGTCTGCCGCCAAGGGAAAAATCCAAATCCCGGAAGAAATGACCACGGAATACTTTTCGACCACGTATGAGGACCCAATGCGGCTCCATAATTACAGCCCTCCGCCGGGCATTACACCTCCGCACCTGCCTACGGTAGCTTTTGCTTCTCAACCTCCATCTCTAGTTGAGATTCTTAATCAAGTAAAGAGGAAGCCGTCGGGCTCTACTCCGGGTCCCGATAGTATTCCCTATTTAGTATACAAAAAATGTCCCTGCCTTCTGCAATATTTAGGATCCATCTTCCGAAATATATAGAATAGCGGTGTAGTCCCACAGAATTTTGGCCGAGCGACAGTCATCTTAATTCCGAAGGTCCCAGTTTGCACCGGACCAAAGGACGCTCGGCCCATTGCTCTGACAGACACTGTGGCCAAAATCTTTTTTAGCATAGTCCACACGAGGATGAGCGAATTCATGCACCGGAATGAGTACCTTGGAGTATCAGTTCAAAAAGGCTTCATGCGTGGCGTCTCAGGCTGCCTCGAGCACAATTCTCTCCTGGCTGCTGCCATCAAGGATGCGAGACAGCACGAACGCCAAATCAATGTATGCTGGCTCGACCTAGAGAATGCCTTTAGGTCAGTCCGACACAGTCTCCTCCACTTTGCACTCCGCTGGTACAACTTCCCACCAGTCGTGCGTGACATTGTAGCCTCCTACTACAACTGTCTGACGTTCCATGTTAAAACGCAAGAATGGACTACCCGCTCTATACCATATTCAATTGGACTATTTCAGGGCTGTTGCCTCTCCCCGACGATTTTTAATATAGTTTTTAATATACTGCTGGAAAGCCTGACCCAGTTTGACAGGAAGTGGGGCTACCGTTTTAAAACAGACGGCCAATACACCTCGTCATGCCTCGCTTTTGCCGACGACCTAACTTTCATCACCAGAAGCCCCAAGCAGCTTTCCCTGCTATTACAGAAAGTGGAGCTTTTCTGCGACTGGTCAGGTTTTTGCGACTGTATAAAAGTGAAGCCCTCCAAATGTTTTTGCCTTGGACTCGCCCGCATAGACACAAAATTTACATCCTATGACCCCAAATTGGTCTATAAGGGCTCTAATATCTCCCTTATAGACCCAAACAATCATTTCAAATTCCTCGGCAGAAAAATCACCCATCAGGGAAAAGACGTCTCGGGCGATCATGTTATAGAGCATTTCAAAAGTTGCCTGGCAAAAATAGATGCCTTGCTAATTTTTGGCCCTCGTAAGGCCTGGATCTATGACAATTATCTAACGTCACATTTGTCACATGGCCCTTTCTTATTTACGATTTTACCAAAACCCAACTGTCCCGTCTAGATGCGCTGGTGACAGTTAGTTTAAAATCCTGGCTGTCCTTAGCCAAACCAGCTGACCCCTCGACTCTCTTCAGGTCCAAACAAAATTTTGGGCTAGCGCTCCAGAATAACCAAAAATTCGATTCTGTGCAATTCTAAAGATCTGGCAATATCGAAGCACGTAATAAGTGGCCGTAGTGATTCAAATGATCTACAAGCCCGCGTAGACTTCCACAAAAAGTTCCTTACTGGAATCAGCCAGAATGGCACTGGTCTGGGGTATGGCAGTACAACCACGAGCGACGTGGATTTGAAGAAGTCTCTTTTGCGGGGAGATTACGACAGCAACAGTATGGCTCATGCTATTGGCCTTCAATGCCAGAATGATTGGACAACAATTGGGGACTTTTGCATTCCGCCTCCAATGCACTGGAAGGTAATGCTCTATGACTGGATGCCAGAGATGCTGAAATTTTATTTGAATGCCTTTCAGCATACACTTCCACTTCCGCTCGTTGGAGCTTTGCCGAGGATAGTTCTTGTCCCCTCTGTAGCAATACCCCTTGCACAGCTAGACACATTCTAGCTGGCTGCAAGGTGGCCTTAGATCAAGGACGGTACACTTACCACCGTGACAAAGTTCTCGCTGTTATTCGCGAGGTAATTAGTCTCTCAGTGGCTCGTGCCAACAAGGGTTTGACAGTATCCTCCAAAACCCCAATACAGTTTGTGCGGGATGGCTCTAAAGGCAAAAAACATTTAACCACAAAACCTTTCTCAATAATTGAGAAAGCTGAGATTGGATTCTGGAGGTTGATTCGGTCTCTAAGCAGTATAAATTCCCTAAAAGTCTCGGATGCACAGCCCTCCGTCCAGATATAACTCTTTACTCTCTATCTCGGAAGGTGGCTCTTATTGTAGAATTAACTGTTCCATGGGAATCAAATATCCCAAAAGACCACGAGTACAAATTAAATAAATACCATGATCTTGCAAATGCCGTAACCCGGAACGGCTTCACTGTTCACCTTCACGAGGAGGAAGTTGGCGCTCGTGGCCTGCCAGCTAAATCTCCATTTCACCTCTTTAAAGATCTCGGCCTTTCCAGAAAAATAATCAACTCTTTCTTAGAAAAATTATCTAAAACTGCGATTTGCGCATCTCAAATTCTATGGCTTCGAAGGGGGAGTGAATGGGTGGTAAGGTGAACGCTCACATGTGGCAAGACAGCTGTCCTAAACCTACCACAGCCGGTTCGTAAGTCCGGAATCCACTGCTCACCCCCCAGAAGTGTAAAAAAATAGTATTATGATGGGCCCGACTCCGGACGGTGAATTCCATGGCAGCTCCGTTTGTATTTATTTATTATTACTTTTAGACGCATTTAGTGTGAGGTTGTTGCTCTCAAACCAACTATTAAGTTTGAATAGATTAATTTTAACGTTAATCAATAATTCTTCCATATCTTTACCGGCAACAATTAAACTAGTGTCGTCGGCAAACATCGTTACATTTATATCGTTGAAATACATTGGTAAATCATTTACATATACTAAAAATAGAATAGGGCCCAAAATGGAACCCTGCGGGACTCCTACTTTATTAGTTAAAGGGATCGAACAGTGTTTTGTAATGTTTTGATTTTGACAGTGTGTAATTTCCACGATTTGCGTCCTATTTTTTAAATATGAATCCAACCATTTTAAGCAGTCTCCCGTGATTTCATAATGATTTAGTTTGTTTAGTAAAATATCATGCCTAACGCAATCAAATGCCTTACTCAAATCGCATAAAATACCTAAGGTGTAGTACTTGTCCATTAGTTTGTCATTTACATAAGATATGAAATCCTCGATAGCTTTAGTAGTAAACTTGTTTCGTCTATATCCAAATTGTTTTTCACTAAGAATATTGTTTGCATCAAAAAACGCATTTAATCTATTTTTTATTACAGTCTCTATGATTTTTGAGAAAGAAGACAAAATTGCAATTGGTCTAAAATTTCCAGTTTCAGTTCTTGCGCCTGCTTTATAGAGTGGAATCACTTTTGATAATTTCAACTCTTCGGGAAAAACACCACTTTCTATAGAGGCATTTATAGCCTGCGTTAAGGGGTTTTTAATGTAATCTATTGCCCTATTAACAACAAACATTGGAATTTCATCCGTCCCTACAGAATGACTCTTGTTCAATTTTTTTACTACATTTTCTATTCCCATACTAGTCACAGGTGTCAAAAATATTGAATTTGGATTTTGTCTTGCATTTGATAAGTAGAAACGAAATTCATTATTGTTACATTGAGCCTTGTTTATTTTCGTTGGATAATTTACAAAATATTTATTAAATTCATTTGCTACTTGTTCAGGACTATTTATTGTAATTTTGTCCCCATGTATATTTCGAAATTGACTTTTGGTTTGTTGTTTCTGTTTGTATTTAAGTTTACAATATTCCAAATTGTTCATCGATATAATTTTTTGTTGCCATTCTCCGTGCCTGCTTTATGACCTTTTTTAGTCTATTTTTATATTTTTTGAAGTGGTCTCTTGCATTCTGATCTCGTTTATTTCTTCTTAATATAAAATATAAATTTCGTTTATTTTTACATGACACTTTAATACCCTTCGTTATCCATTTCAGTTTTAAATTTGATTTTAAATTAACAATTTTACGTTTGAAAGTATTATCAAAAACATCTTTTATAGTTTTCAAAAAACTAGAAAACCAGTTAGATTTGACAGTATTCTGATCGAAAATTCCATTCCAATCTAATTTTGATAAACGTTCATTAAAATCCAACTGAGATTTATTAGGAAAAATCCTTTTTCGCGTTTTTAGAAAACATTTTTTAATATTTTTTTACCTTCACTAAAAATTTTCATGGATTTGGCCTCATGATCGGATATTCCGAGTGACTCTATTTTACTTTCATATAAATGTAATGGTAAGTTTGTAAATATGTTGTCTATCAACGTACTAGTAGTAAGTGTAACTCGGGTTGGTGAATTGATTGTGATTTCCATGCGATATTGAGATAAAATTGATTTAAATCTTCTGACACTACTTTTATTTTCCATAAGGTTAATATTATGATCTGTGCCTATTATTACCCTTTTGAAGATTAATATTTCCAGAATCATACTTAATTTATTAAAACAACACGTGCGGCACCCACCAAACGATTTATCGCACGGAAGGGTTGTCTGCTTGCCGGGAAAGTATTGGGGTGACGAAACTGATTTTTAAAAATATTTTTATTTTACTTCAGACTGGACCCAGCTCTTATACGACCAGGCCGTGTGGACATGAAGGAGTACATTGGTTATTGCACCGAGCATCAACTTCAAACGATGTTCATGAGGTTCTATCGGGGTGACAGTTCAGCTGAGCTCGCCAAACAATTCTCCGACAAGTAAATACGTTATTATTAATATATTCCAAAATAATTTTCATTTAAAACTACAGTAGAATTCCAATTAATTGAATCAATTGGGACCGGACCCTATTCGGACAATCAAAAATTGGGATAATTGGTTTTTTTCCGAATAAAGGGTCTATTTTAATTAATTACTGTATGCTTGTTAAAGATAGGAGGAAAAAAACTATTTTTTTTAATAAAAAGAGCTTTTAATTAATTAAATGAAAAGGCAACACTTTTACATCTTAAAATACAGTATGTACGTACTAGTGCAGGATTTGGAGGAATTTGTCTAGGGAAATGTGCCCATTGTACAACCTGTAATCGTAAAGGGCATGCTCCTCCAGATGCCCTTCCTCGCCTCTTGTATGGTGGTAGCGTAATATTCTCTAATATGCTTTCTGCAGTACCTATCCTATGGTCGCTATGTCTTATTGCAGCTATGTCATGGCTAAACAAAATTTGGGCATCACCTCCTTTCAATTTCTTTTGTTTTTTTGCATTTATTCTGTACGTTGGTGGCATATTTTTCCTCATCCAACGAACTATTCCTACTGAATTTGCTTTCTTATTTTTCAAATTATGAAATAAAACTGGAGATGAATACCATAATATAGTTGACCGGCGTTCCGCCGGCTTCGTGTATCAATGGGTTAACTCTAATAATAAAAGCACTGCATCAGCAGTGGTCATGGGCAGATCCATTTTGAAGAATAAATATAAAAATATCCGTAAATTGCGCGATTAATTGCTATGTGCTATGGGATTAATCAGAAGTGTAGAAAGGCCCTTACCCATGTTCATTTTAGACCCACCTGTTGTGACACGGTATTGATGTCTCTGCGCTTTGTGCCAAGGTCTTCCATCGATTTAGCCATTATGACTATATCATCGGCTCATTTATAAATAATTAATACAAGTAAAGTACTACAAATGATTCCAGAAACTAACGGAAAATCGGGTACCTCAATGAAATATATATTTTTGAATAGCTTAGACCTTCAGGATAATGGTTGATTATGGGCAAAAATCGCTTCCCATGTATTGACAGGGGAAGGGGGTCAACTCGCTCAATACATGAGAAGGGGGTCAAATCACTCATCAATTTTGTTTACACTAATAAACACTAAATTACATCAAGCGACCAGAAATGGTACTAATGTAAAAAGATAGTTCGAAAGAGTACATACAAATGAGTATAGAGGGCGTTAAATTTTATATAATTATTTGAGTTTTCAATGAAAATGAAATGAAAATGAAAAATACCTTTATTGTACTAACAAAAAAAAATTACATGGGTAAAGAAAACTTAAATTCTATTTTAACTTAGCACAAACGGCGGGCTTATCGTTTCACGATTTCTTACAGCCAACCGTGTAATATTAAATAAAAGTATCAATACAGCTCACATACATAAACATATACACATAAATATACATATACATACATCCAAATATACATACATACATAAAAAAAATATAATTTATAATATAATATATGTATATTATAATAATAAATACATAGAAACTACAGATAAATAATAATAAAAATAACTGCTTATATAAAATGATAGATATTACAAAGTTCTTATGCTTCTATCCAGTCAACAACCCAACGAAAGGGGGAAGGGGGAGGGTATAGGGGGAGGGTTGGTTCTTAGTTGATATTTTGAGGGAGAAATTCAATCAAATGTCATTAACCCTTCAAGCCCCGCGACTTCTATATCGAAGTCAACTGAACGCGTCCAGGAAAAGTGATTTGATTGGGTTTTTCGTGTCATTCCGTATTCAGTTGTATTTTATTTAAATGCACGATGATATTTGTATCATCGTGCATTTAAATAAAATACAACTGCATACGGAATGACACGAAAAACCCAATCAAATCACTTTTCCTGGACGCGTTAAGTTGACTTCGATATCGAAGTCGCGGGGCTTGAAGGGTTAAGATAATGAAAGATGCATTGCATCAATGTATCAAATATAAAGAAGATAATCAAAAAATATCTTTGATTATTATCATAATTAAATATATTTCTTACTTCAATTGAAATCAAAGTATATTTAATTGATAATAATTAAATATAAGTACTTTGATTTCAATTGAAGATAACAACAAAATAAGACTGATTTTATTAAATATCTGTAGTTAAAAAGGAGACAGTACTTTACTTTACTCGTACTCTCTACCTTGTTAATAATATAATACCTCTCTTTTCCAGGCTGGTATCACTTAATAAAAATGTTAGTCCGGCGCAAGTGCAGGGTTACTTCATGTTCCACAAGCATTCGCGGCCCGAAGATGTCGTTGCTGGAGTCCAAGAGCTATGGAAACTATAAACGCCTATTATGTAAAATAACAATAAATAGATTGTTGTAATTTAATTGTAAATAGTTTACTATCATTAAATGTACAAGGTTATAAAATGCATTTTGATAATCATAAATAATTTCGTGATTTCATCAATTTATTTATCCTATAATCATGTCCCTTATTGCCAAACAGGCTGCTAACCTTCTGGGACAGTCTGGGTTGGCTGGAGTAACATAAATGGAAACATGAGCCACGCACAACGGCCCAATCAAGAGGCCAAGTGCGGGAAAAAGCCCAGTCAAACTAACTAACTAACTAATGTCCCTTATTGAAAACGCTCATTTTTGTACAAATTTTCACTGGGATTAGCCGCGTGCTCGGTGTCATTTTCGATCATGAAATGGTTTTGTTCAGTAAACGTATACAGTGGCCCCGATTACGTTTCTTTGTAAACTAAAATTGGAATTTGTTCATGCGAGCGAGACAGGCCAATACGTTAGAGCGGAATATGAAATGAGTAATCGTAACTTATCCAGTATAAAACTACCAATCGAACATAAAGCGGCCTATCGCAAGACTGGAAGAAATGTTTCCAATCTAATTCAGATTATTTGATATAGGTACTTCATACTTCCTGTACTCATGTGCCCTTATTTAAAATGCTCATTTTTGGACGTATTTTCACTGGGATTGAGCCGCGTACTCCGTGTCATTTTCGATCATAAAATGGTTGTGTTCATTAAACGTATACAGTGGCCCCGATTACGTTTCTTTGTGAACTAAAATTGGAATTTGTTCATGCGAGCGAGACAGGCCAATACGTTAGAGCGGAATAACGGCATATTCTAAGACCGGATTGTTTGTAACTTGTCCAGTATAAAACTACCAATCGAACATATTGTAAGCGGCATAAAATTAATGTAAAGCGGCATATTGTAAGACAGGATGAAATGTTTTCAAATTATTTCAGATTATTTTATGTGCGGCGGTCAATCGAAAATATGCATTTGCCTATTTTACATTCTTCTCTAACGCACCGCTCTGTCTCGTTTGCAAGAATTATTTTCCGTTATTAGTATCTAAAAGACGTGTAGGCACTTATCAGGTAACGCATAGGTGTAGGTTTGGCATGTTAAAAAAAAAAATAAAAAAAAATACAAACGGAGCTGCCATGGAATTCACCGACCGAAATCGGGCCCATTATATATAATTATTACACTTCTGGGAAGTGAACGGTGGAGCACATCCTACGTGGCAAATAATGCAGTCAATTTTCTTGTTTCATTTTTATCAACTTTAATATTTCGATTACAGCTTAGATTAGGTTAGGGTAGTTTTGAGAAAATAATAAATTGAATCTACATCTGTTGATCTCGTAATCAATAGGAGTTGTAGTGTTATCGAAATGACTCGGAATTGAGGTGGCATTTGTACCATCAATGACTTGACTTTTATGCATTTTTCGATTGGAAATGTACGTATAGTTTTTATAAAAAATACGGTAAGTATAGTTTTTAGCAACCAAATCTAAATAAAAGTGATGTTGTTCAAAATGTGACTTTATGGGGGTTTTGAAATGACAGATTCAATTGACAAAGTCATTTTCAGAGTTATGATTTGTCTGTAATTTCGTATAGTTTACCCACAAATTGTTGGTACCTACCTGTCTTAAACGTAGTCGAAATTAATGATTATTTAACGAAGGCACGACTAACGTTTTCCTTTTTCTTTCAAACGTTGATGCTACGTGATAGAATCAGTAAAGAAGCAGAAACACTAGAGTCTGAGTACAAATACGCCTCTTGGGATACGGTACTGAGACATGTCCCTAGATTATTTGGTCTTACTACACTGTGTTCCAAAATAAGTATTTTTCTCAAAACATAGATTTCTGGCCAGACTAAATAATATGAAGCAATTCTCAAAGGCTTAAAACGTTTGTTTTCTTTTTGCGTCCAAAATGGCGGAAGTCGGGAAATGTCACTCAATTGTCGCGACGCAGGAGCCCGCATTTTTAGGGCGTTCTAATTCTTTTTAATGGCGTATTTAACGTGTGAAATGAGCGCGCAGCTCGCATACGACCAGCCATCGAACATAATTTCGGAAAGCTGCAATTATTACATCGGAACATCGGATTTTTGTTCGACGCCGGATTTCCAGATTTCGCCACAGGTTTTCGAAGTTTCTAAAAGGGGCAAGAAGCCGAAGACGTTCTTCTGCTCTGATTGCCACAGCGCGTTCACATCCGAGAAGAACGTCCGGCAGCACGTGGACGTCATTCACAAGAGGATCAACGCGTTCACTTGTGAAGAGTGCGACAGGGCGTTCACTAGAAAACAATTCCTTCTCGATCACGTGAACGCGAAGCATAAAGGTTTGAAATTGTTCGTTTGTGAATGCGGGCAGGCGTTCGCGAAAGAGCATCAGCTTCAGAGGCATTCATCGAAAGGACACGTTAAAATAACTCATGTTTGTAACGTATGTGCGCATCCTTTTCCGAGCAAAAGCAAACTGCGGTCTCACATCGATTTTGTTCATTTGAAAATCAGAAATTTCTCATGTGGGGAATGTAAAAAAGCGTTCGCAACGAAGCAGACGCTTCATTTACATGTGAAAAGAGTGCACAGGAATGAAAAGGATTTAAAATGCGACTTTTGCAGTTTGACGTTTGCGCAGCAGGGCGAAAAACGAGTCCACGTCGAAGTCGTGCATTTAAAAATCAAGAAACATCGCTGCAACGTCTGCCAGAGAGACTTTGGTAAAAAGCGCACGCTGCAGAACCACTTCAACGCGGTGCACGCGGAATCCAAACAGTTCTCTTGCGCCTCATGCAACAGAGGCTTCACGGCGAAGCAAAACTTTTTAAACCACGTCGACTGCGTGCACAGAAACATCACGAATTTCTTGTGCGACGATTGCGGTCGCCGTTTCATACACAAAGTCGATCTGAGCCACCACATAAGCCACGTGCACCGCTACAGAGTCAAATACGCCTGCAAGAAATGCAAAAAGCCTTTTGCTAGGATCAACCACTTGAAAACGCACACCGCCATCGTGCATAGACACATAAAACTGTTCACCTGCGATGCGTGCCACCGATCCTTCAACTATAAAACATCCCTCAAAACGCATATAATAACCACACACGGCGCGAATCTCAAATACAAGTGCAAACTGTGCGAGAAATCGTTCAGCAAAAAGGTGGAATTGACATCGCACGTCGATTCAATACACGAAAAGTTAAAATTGTTTAAGTGCAGTGATTGTGATAGAGTGTTTGGTTACAGGCAAGGTTTGAAAAAACACATCAACGCTTACCATGAAAAGAGATATGCGTGCACGCGTTGCGGGCGATCATTATGCTCGATAACATCTTTAAGAGACCACGTTAAAGCTATACATAAGACAACTACGCTATAACAACCTTCCAGCCAGCCTTCCATACTCTCTTTTCGACTTATTCGTTGCGTATTGTGTTATTTATACACACATATTTATTGGCGATATGTAAAAAGTTTTTTCAACAGAATGCCCCCAAAATATATTTTTTAAACTGCACGTCTTTAAATTTTCTGGGCGGATTAAGTTGCTTATAATCAAATGCAATCGATTCAGAGTTAAATTAAAAGTACGTCCCTAAAAATGTATTTAAAAAAACAAGCTTTTATTTAAAAAAACGTGAACGCGAAGAAACAAATTTAAGTGATTTTGTCATTTACGTATAGAGTAGAGTATGTATATTCCAGGTTCAGAATAGCCCCTCTCTTGGTATCGTCTGGCCAGAAAGAGTAGACCGTCTGGCCAGAAAGAGTAGACCCTCTTTCTGGCCAGAAAGAGTAGACCCTCTTTCTGGCCAGACGGTACCAAGAGAGGGGACAAAAAAACCCTTGGCACAAAAAAAATATATTCCAGGTTCAGAATAGCCCCTCTCTTGGTGGGGGGGGGGGGCGACCATATTCGTCTGACATAAGAGTAAGTGTTGCCACGTCAAAATAACCCCCTCCATGTCGACTTAATGTCTACTCTTAATGGCCAGACTTTAACTCATCATCATAATATAGGCGTACGTAGATAGGTAAGTTCTAGGGCCTTACATAAATATAGATCTTTTCAAAATATATATATAAATTTTAAAAGCTTGAGGTGCTATCTGTTATACATGTTACTATACTTCAGCGCCTCAAGCTTTTATAATTTATATATATTTTGAAAATATGTAAGCGGCGAACACAATAGATTAGCAATGGTCGCAGTGTTACAAGGCCCATAAAGACCTTAGAAAAGCCCCACACAACAATTTAAAAAAAATACATACGTAAATGACAAATGACACATTTTTTTGTATTGACGGATTGTTCACGTTTTATTAATAAAAGCTTGTTTTTAAAAATATTTTTTTACTTTTATTTATTTTTTACGTTTCAGTTTCAAATTTTTCGAATAAGTATTGGTTTGTCGGGTACGTTGTAAACTTACTGTTTTGCTTATTTATTGAAAAAAAGTGAATTGAGGTCATTTGACACCAAAAGGTTCTAGTGACGATCATGTGCAATGGAAGGTACTTAAAACAACAAAGCGAACGAGCCCAAACTCGACTATTTTAGCACTTTCCGTCAGGGAGTTCCAGTGGCAATCTTCCGGCTCCATCTTCAGACCCTCGTCATCAGTGCCGAATTGTAGGGGCCGTCGAAATCTCGGGAGGCCCCTTTGAGCTGTCAAACATTCTGACAACGATGGGGGGTCCTAGACTATAGCTTGTGTAGCGTATACGTAAATTCTGCTCTGCTCGCCACCATGTGCAAACAAACGAGCCCAAACTCAACTAGCTTAGCACTTTCCATCAGGGAGTTCCAGTGGCAATCTTCAAGTTCCATCTTCAGACCCTCGTCATAATGTGTAATGGAAAGTACTCTTGATAACAAAACATACTAGCCCGAATTCGACTATCGTACCATCTGCCATCAGGGATTTCCAGTCCTTACATCTCGGCTTCGGCTCAAATCAGCTTGATAGGACCATAATATTGCATTTTTAACGAAGCTACTTAAGTATGCCAAATTCCAGCTCAATCGGATACCAGCAAGTGGTTTTAACAATATGACAGTGTCTGCTCCGACGCACGACTGGAGTTTACTCTAACCGATTAATCGCTCAATCGATCGAATGATCGATTGACGTGGTTGACGTGATTATGATTCACGTGATTGACTCGGTGATTGACTCGAGTGACGATTGACTTTATGGACTTGAATCAATCAATCAAAGACGATACGATTGTCGTCACTCGACGATATTTACGATTCCCTTGAAAGCGATTCGATAGCTCTAGAATCGTCATAAATAAGGTTAATATAGGCTACAGCACGTGAGATACCATCTGACCGATCACGACATGTCGCTATTTTTTAATTCATGATAACAACCGCGGTCGAATTCAATGTCCTATCGCGATGACGTATTATGACATTACTTACATCTAGGCAATATTTACTTACCCGCAGAACAACGGCTGACTATTGACAGCACTTAAGTCTACCCTGAACAGCGGCGGTTGCAAGAATGCCGAAACATCGGGTGCTACAATTTTCCCGTGGTAATTTATTTTTAATCCTATTTACAGTCTAATAATCTGCACACGTCTGTAGTGTGCAGATTATTAGAATCAAAGGATTTTTTTTGATATTTTGAAAATTTTCTGAGGTTTAATAACTTTAATTACATGGATAAGTTATAGTTTCTAGTGGTCAAATTGCAGCTTATTATTAACCCTTCGAAGAATTATACCAGCAAAAGGGGCTGTGTGACGATACAGAGTCACTGCGGCTCTGAAATAATAAATTAGCCTTTCGAAAGAAAACGATTCAAAAACCCGGTCCCGAGCACCAAAACGATAAATTATGCCCAAGGGACGCGAGGACGAGGTCAGCGAAATATGCCTTCTCAGAATGTCTATTCAAACCCCATAACTTATATAGTTTGCTTTGCTCGGTTAATAGAACGGAGACAAAAGCGTTACATACCGTGAGTCATGAAGTCATTTTATGCCCGTTACATTCACACGGAAACGATTTATGAGTGAAAGCAATAAATAACTCGTCCGGACAATGGTCTCCGATATAAATACATAGTATCTGCAGCAGACGGCAGGTCGTTCGCCATTTAAAATTAAAACTCGATAAAATCAGAAGAGGGATTTAAATGCGTAATATATTTACACTGTCAAGCCTGTTTCGATACCTGATATACTTTATTTAATTAGTTAGTATAATCCACTAACCTCATCTTACGGTAAAAAACAAGAGTTTGTTACGAATAATAAACTAATCTAAGTTATTTGTATGTCTCATTATTAATAATGATAGCCTCTAACCGGGAAAGTTTAGGAATATGTAAAATAGGCTAGAATTTAGACACTTATCATAGTACAGTAATGTAATTACCAGTTACCAGTTAAGAGCCCTATCACATATTTTTTCCAGAAAGGCAAGAAAAGTGGATTTTTGGCGTTCTAATTCCAAGAAATGAAGAGATTTCTACAAACTTTAATTACTGAATTACCTGGACCATTTCTTGATGTTGACCATAGCGGCCTTTAATTTTAGATATAACGAATATTATTTACTTATTCAGCCCATTTTCCGAAAGTCGTTATTCGTAAAACGCTCGGAAGGCAAACTTTGAGCTCCTTAATACAGTAATATCACTACAACGAAAACCGTATACTATTTTTTTTTATGTCCGTCATGTATTCTTGATGTACACTACGGCTTTATTTTTTCGTTTTTTGACCACATATCCAAGGTATACATTACTTACAATTACACAAAATTAAAAAAAAATCTTCCTGTATCATTCTAATTTTCTCAGAAATAAAATAAGATTCTTATATAATACTTATACTATATTAAAGTTCACTCTTTTATTAGCAATACGACATAATATAAATTATTGTCATTAGAAAGGAGAAAACACTGCAAAAAACAATTAGAAATTGTGTATATATTTGCTTGCGCAAGAGAAGAGCGCTCAGTGCCGCGGTTTTCTCCCAGGGTTGAATAGTTATTTATTTATTTATCCTATCTTTTATAGTTACATCCAAAAAAAAATGCGTTCATTTTTTCAACTCATTTTAAAAGAATACCTACGCTATTTTGTAATAAGGCTCTTAAGTAGTTACCACTAAAACGTAGAAAGCGGGGAAAATCCTTTCCCTTCCATTCCTTTTTTACTTAAAGAACATTGGAAACTTTTTACCCCACTTTTGCCATACCTACTAGCGGACACAAACGAAACCAATAAAAGTGTTTAGATAAAATTACGGACTTTACCACTGTGTATTTTTTATTCCCATAACTAATGGGAAAGCTGAGAAAATGAGATTTTCAGAATTAGTATTTCTCTTACCATTTTATTAATAAATTATAATGTTTGTTTTTCCTAAAGGCTATAATATTTAAAACATGTTCGGCATGGCACCGAACGGCTTCCGAGGTGGGAGGAGAAGGTAGTCAGGTAACAAAAAACCGGTTTCGCTGCGTACGCGCATTGTCGCATTGTTCGGTCGCAGTTCTTCGTCGTTTGTCGTGGCGATATGTGCGTTATTTGAACCTTCTGTTATCTTTTGCGTTATTTGAATTATTACCGACTACCTTGGCATCGTTTGTCCTGGACTGTTACGATTTTGCATTTGATTGGACCTTTGTTGAAATGGAAAACCCAAATCGTTGTGTTGTTTGTGCTCGATCTGTGCTACGGCGCAGAAAAGATAACCTTTCTCCAGCATTCTTTGAGAGAACTATGTATTCAATTGAAGTGCATCGACATCCAGAGATGATAGAAAATAACACTCTCATAAGAGGCCGAATCCAATCACGGCATGTGCGATTGAGACAATACTATACTTATATTTTAATTGATCCCACGCGAAATGGATTAAAGGATTGCGGGGATACTATTGCTCGTGTATTCATGGCAGGCGAACAGTAGGTTGTTGTGCGCATATCGCAAGCATGATATATTATCTCTTTTGGGCTAGACACGAAGAAAATTTAACCGTATGCCAGCTGCCTTTTTGGATAATATTATAATCCTAGATTATGACGAATAATAATCGACTATATTTGTTTATCTTCTTTCATTTGTCTATGTCCTCCTTGAGTGCTGCTTAACTTGACAAGACTATAAACCACGACCTTTTGAGTCTGCCACTTCAACCGCTATATCAAGCTAGTCATCAAATAACACTAAATATATCTACATACAGTACTAAACATTTACATACAGTACAAAATTAAAATAATACGATCACCGTACCTGAATTATTAATGTAATTATATTTCGGTATTCCCATACGCCACAATAATGCCCCTTTGCTTAGCAAAGCTAGATGTCAAAAGCTTTCAATTGAGGTATGTTTCAGCTTTGTCTGCTGTGGGGATTTTTTCCATAGTAAAGGTCCCAATGCTCTTTAGGCTTTTGATAATATCAAAATGGCCGACGCTTCCCAGTGGCGGCGCTAGACCACACTTGGACGTCGGCGAAGTTAGGTTCGCGAGGCCTTTTATATTTCCCAGTCAAAAAGAAAACGTTAGATTTCATGAGCCGAATTATAGTGAAACTAATGTATGAGTAAACGAGTTTTATTGCTAATCAAATGATGTTAAAAATTACACAAATTAAAATTAAAATAGACGAACTTTTCGGCTTTTGGCCTCACTGAACTTTTTCAGGATTATGTCATAGCTAATACTAGCTGCTATTTCAGCTTCAATTGATAGAATTGATAACGCAGATAGTCTCTCTTGGGTCATCGTGCTTCTCAAGTAGGTCGTAATCAATTTTAACTTTGAGAAGCTTCTCTCAGCGGATGCTGTACTGACGGGAACTGTGAGCATGATTCTAATTGCTCTGTAAACATTTGGATATATTTCTTCAAAATTATTTTCTAAAATGTACTAAATGAGTTGTTTAGCGTCGTTGACAGAGTCAAGTGAATTCGCTTTTGAAAGCTGTAGCTGTTCATATAGCTCGAAAGGCTTTATGTCACTGTTTTCGCCGTCGCCTTCCCGCAGTATTGTACCTAAATCATTACAATGCTTGAGAAGGTCCTCTTTTTATATCGATTTCAAATAACTGATATCATAAATAAAACCAAATTGTTCAAAATATTAATTGAGCGCTTTAAATCGACATTCGGTGTCGACTATAATAGCATCTATCATTGTGTTAAAAAAGTTAACTCTGTAATGCATGTTAAAAGTCTGTAAATGCATTTAAATAATTTGTAAAACTTTTGCGAGGCCCCTTAGGTGCGAGGCCGTCGGCGGTCGCCGACGTCGCCGACGCCTAGCGCCGCCACTGACGCTTCCCGATAACAAGACCCGCCTACGTTTTATTTTTTGGGGAACGGCGGAGGCGCGGTGCCTCCCTACTATTGGCCGGACGGATGTAAAATTGCGACTTTATCAGCCACAGGTGCGGAGATTCGGACGGACGTTGTGAAATACGTCTATTTAGTTATTAGCCAGTCGTTAAAAAACCTGGAACTTCAGCGGACGTTTCCGCTGATATGATGCGTCGGCACAGAGTAAGTATCGACTAAAGGGTGACGGATGTGACCCGCGCGTATAAAGTGTAACGGAAAAATTGTTAATTAGCCTCGTAGAAATTATATATATAAAATCATACGATTTTGCTTTAAAAACGCTTTAATCGTACCTTTAGTGATCTAAGAAAGTGATATAACTTCCGGGATAAAAAGCAGCTTCACATTGCCCGGTCAGTCTTTTCCTACGAACAAGAAGAAGGTATCTCGCCGCTTCAAAGGGATACACGAATTAAACTGTGCGATAAAACGAACATTTTTGGTAAACATTACATCGTCCTTAAGAAGTAATTTAATTCTAGTTGGCATGTTGTACACCAACCTTTTGCAGATGTTGTGCATCAACATTTTGCAGATGTTCGAGGCAATACCCTCAAATGAATACGCCCATTTATAATGTAGCTACAATATAAAGTTGTAATGTAGCTAGGAATACAGTAATTGCACCCCATATACCATAATGAATGTAAGTAAGAAAGTGGAGGGTCCTTTCGTCCAATTTTGAATTGGGGCCCATTTTTTTAGTTACTCCACTGCCTGGACTGGTCAGGTCGGCTGGTCGGCGATCGCCGAGGGCCCCAACTCGAGGGGGCCTCAAAAGGGACTTATTTTATATAACTTGGATAAAAATGTAGTTATTGATGAAGTAGCCAGGACTAGTGAACAACGGGCCAAAAAGCTACGAGGTTAAGATACCTCTTGAATTAAATTAAATTAATTTCGACCATATTTTTCTTTTCATTATAAAAATGCAATCGCAATAAAAGACAACTTTTTTATTTACGTATACTTTGCTTGTACATTAGCGTTTTCCCTCATTTAATAATTTAGGATTTAGATAATGGCTTTAGCACAGGTTAAGTGACCTAAATCTAAGAATATTTCCCACCCTCATATTCATACAAAATATTCTCGCCACAAGTAATAAACCACTTGTCATGTTTACTATTTTATTTATAGTGTACAAACTTTAGATAAAACAAAAAAAATACATAAAAATGTATTGTAAGCGTAAGTAAACTCCAAAAGGAAAGCTTTATTTTTGATAAAGATCATGCCTATACTTATGTAACTACTTTTTAAGTGCCTAAATAGCGGATAATGTGGTTTTCAGGCATGTAATTTTCAAAAATTTCCCCAGGGAGGACCCCCTCTTCAAGAGGCTCCTCTTCAGTCTCTATCTGAGGGCCCCCAGAGGATCCAGTCCGGGCCTGGTCACTGTCCTTATCGTTTCTTCCCCTTTCCTTTCTTGTCTTTCTTAACGGCACCGGCCTTCAAAAGCCTGCGCACGACGATCCCCCTCCACCACGCCTGAATCCTCGTCGCGTTCCTGTTCATCTTATCCTCCCGCTCCAATCTCGCGTTTCGCTCCGCGACGAACTCCATCCAGGCCTCCATCTCGGCCTTCCTCGTGTCGAACTTCGAAACCAATCCTCCGAACTCCCTCCTCAGCCTGTTCGTGGTGTCTTTCATCGCTTTGATCTCTTTGTCCAGTCGTTCTGAGTCTTCTGCGTACTTCTCAATCCAGAATATGATCTTTTTCTCGTAGTCCGATATCCCTTGGAGGATGCACTTTTCGATGTCGTCGCTAATTTTGACCTCTTGTTCCATTTTTGTTGCAAATTGTTTCGTTTTGTCCTCCAATGTTGTTTCGCTAATCGTAAGTTTTAATTGCAACTGTGCAGTTCTTGACGACTCCCATTTACTGACGTAACGATAAATCATTTGATTGTTTAGTTCAATATCCTAGGAAAAATAATAAAATATTGTAACGAGTGTCCAAAAATGGGGTTGGCAGCATGAAAGTACGTACTTAAAATAAAAATAATACTTTTTATGTATATGCATATAGTAAACAAAGTGTCAACCAAATGATATCCACTGATATCTATCTATATCTATACTAATAACAACGCTGAAGCGTTTGTTTGTTTAAACGTGCTAATCTTCGAAACAAGAACAGTCGGATTTGAAAAATTATGTTTACATTTGATATTCCAATTCTTATGGAAGGTTTTTTTATGAGCTGGGCAAAAAGAATGCTAAGCGAAAACGAAGTCCCGACGGATTTCCCGGTCTAACAGATTCAAAGTCGCTTGCGCGATCCTCTCCCTAGTGTAGCGGTGGTACGGTGTCTACCGAATCTATCGCGGACCACGGCATCCTTTGTCTAGATGTGCACCCGGTATCAGGTAGCTAAATGGTCGTTTCAAAAGCAGCTGCCACTAGATAAACAACCGGCCTACAGGAAACAAAGCCGTTTCCAGACTCCCCCGACTATCAGTCGGAATGCATATCGGGGAACTGGCCCGCAGGCCAGAGTCGTACCTGGGCTCGCACGTCTGTGTGGAGGCTGCCGGATAGGTTGAACCGTGAGTTACGGCCGAACCTCACACATGGGTCTTAGTGGCCTAACTGCAACAGGGCCCATTAGCTCCCTCTGTCCGTGACCGAGGGAGCTAATGGGCCCGTTCAGGCTTTGGCCTCTGTCGGGCAAGTTAACTTTGCTAAACGGTAGATTTGTATTATCTCTTAGTCATCTACGCTCACCTAACGGGAGATAGAAAGATCACTATCGTTAAAATTTTCTTAGGTGACTGGTTCGTCCATTGTAGTTGACAACAAAAGTTGTAATAGTACTGGTACAGGTTCTAATAATATTAGTACATACTAATATTATTATGTATAGTGTTGGCACTAATACATAATCGTGCCAACACTATTTTTGAATACCCTATACTTAATTAAAATATATTTTATTTACTTACGTCAATGGCGTCAATTAATAACTTGTGTTCTATATCTCTTTCTCTTATCGCTAGTTCGCTGATGTGATTCTCCTTCGCAAGTTTTTGTTCCAGTTTATGTAATTCCCTAAGAATTCAAGAAAACGTAAATTAGTAAGTTCCTAATTTATAAAACTCTCCAGCGGAAAAACTTCAACATTAACTCTTCAGCGGGCGCGTCCGTATAAAATTTATACGAGAAACTGTAACTTCAGCATAACCGTTCATAACCTTCGAAAACGTTCTGGATATAACCGGTTTTCAACCTTGAAGACATTATCCCTTCCACATAGCTGGAGCGTGGTTGACCGCTTTTGTGTTCGTGCAGTTTTTAGCAAGCTTTAGTTGTATTGAAAATGTCTTGTGTATACTTTATACTGAGCGCCCCCTTATTCAAGTATTATACATTTTTATGCTCTGTAGGAGCCCTCGGCCCTACATACCCACAACAAAAAAGTCAATTTCACAGAACAGAAAACTGCAGACTCGCTCAAACTTGCACGCGCAGCTGCAGTTAATTTCCAGCTAAATTTGGCAAATATTGCCCAGGTTAGCGACACATGCGTCGCCCCACTCGTAGCTATTGCATCACCGATCTCCCTATAAAACGCAGTACATTGCATTCGATCATTATCATTCCTTTGGTGGTCAAGTACACCTACACACTGCTACATCATTCCTTTGGCAGACAGTTGCCACGTGCTACATCATTACTTCGGCAGACAGTTACCGCGCTCTACACATCGTCCCCTCAGTGGACAGATATCTCGACTACACACTTCGCTCCTCGACTACACACTTCGCTCCTCGACTACACACGCACCGCCACGGCTTCACCTCGCGCCCACACTACAACACAACGGCGAACACAACTCAAGGCGTTAAGAACTGGCGACTTCGACTCACTTCTGAATAAACTCTTCTACACGGACATATACGACTCTCATTAACGGAGCAACCTTCATGATGAGAACCACCCTTCGCTCACAATCAATTGGAGTCTAGTGAAGGGTGGCCATTCTCACATTGGTGACCCACGACGTTTGATACGAACACGCCTACGCTGTTGACCCCGCCGTTCGACCAGGACACGCATCACCATTCTCACATTGGTGAACCCGACTTTGGACATAACGCACCTTCAACACGCACCTTCAACAACACGCCTACGCCTTCACGCCTAAACCTTCACGTCGGAATCCTTCAAACTACAGCCCCGACACTGAAAAGGACACGCCGTTCACTCTCCTTCAACTTCAAAAAAAAACCTGCACGACGCTGAACACGCCTTTCTTCAAGCGGCCAGCTGACCTACATATTCGCCATTACAAAATACACCGACACCACAAGATTCACAGACACGCGCAAACAAACGCCACATCGCCAAAAAACTCGATCGCCGCATCATAATTTCGCACGCCAGCATATCACACGCGACGACGAGTCATCGCTTCCACGTCTCAAATATCAAATCAGCAGAAAATGGAAGCAAATAAACCCCGTCAATCAACGAGCGAATTCTCACAACAACGGACGGAGGACTTCAATAAATCATTAAGGCGACACGTCAACCACTAAAATAAGCCAAAAGGAATGATCCTTGCTACGCATGACCACCAACTACAATATGCATTCACAACATCGGTCATGCCTAGCAAGTAAAACAATAAAACGCATAACGACTCAGCGAAACACGACACCACACAAGCCTCTCAGCGCAAATAAACAGCCAAACGACGACGACCGGTGCCACTACAAAACGACAACAACGCAAAAGCAGACGAAATTCCTGCTCGATTAATAAAAATGCAGACATTGCATCAACCGCGGAAGCAAATTTCCCGCAACACATTCGCAAGTACTTCTACCAATAAGCAGTAAGCAAGTACTCACGCGACTTATTTAAAAATATACTCGGCACCTACAATCAACGAACACACACCCACGGTCATGGCTAAACGACATTATCAGCACGCGCAATTACCAACGCCACATTCATACAGCACTTATCTCGGATCAAAACAACGAACGCTAACGAATTTTATAAAAACAACGATGTGCGGCCCTGAGGACTTGTACAGGCGAAACCGTCATTGATACACTCTCAGGTAAAATCCTACGAAAGGAAGTCGTCACAATCGCTGCACACTCTTCACCGGACAGCAGTAAGACGTTTTCTGCAGCTTAATGACCTGCAGGCGCAACATCCGGGAGAATGGCACTTAGGTCCAGTATAGACTAACAGCTGACCAAGGACACTATCGGCCTAAATGCCTTCTCAATCACAATTTCAATCGATAAACACACTACGAAACGGAAACAACCACGCAGCGGAAGAATATCAACATCGAAAACGCAAAACGGATGGAACTCACACTCCACAGCATTCATACCCGATCACAAAAAATCATAACGCTACAACCAACCTCAAAAAAACAACAATGGACTACGCTAATCAGCACGCTGAAGCCGACTCACCCACAAAAATTACAAAACGCCGAGAATAGACGGTATAGCGAAACCACTCATTCAAAGCGTAAAATCGGCGATATTATCCCACTTGCAACAACAGAAGCGATTCCCACACAACACGCATGGATACGACGTCATAGTCGAAGCAATTTGGAAGTCGACCGAATGGTTTAGCGACTCACTGACTAAAACCACCGAACTGTACGACCTCATTCGCAGAAGCAAGGCGCCGCACTCCAAAACAGCTACTATCGGGAATCTTCAACTTCAAGACCGGAAGTCCACACGAATGCGCAACAAACAAACAATGGACTTCAGACGTCACGCGCGCGAAATTACTCAGATTGCATTCTTATCGCGCTAAATTATTATTAATTCATATGCTCCACATTTTTTTTAAGCCGCGCGAATCATTTTTATCGTTCGGCGCGTAACATATTGCATTGTATTCACTCGTTTCACGTCCAGCGAATTTTATTATGTCAGCGTTTATACTAACCATTGTCCATTGTATTCATTTATTTTTCCTTATTGTCAACATTTTATAACAGCGCCAGTTTTTAACCCATTGTAACGAAATGCCTTCGCTACTCATAACAACATACGGTTCTCAAACTGTCAAACACTCGCATAAAAACATACGATTCCCAAACTTTCGCGAACACAACTTCACACACACTTTTAATTGTCACACTTACACTTTTTTGTCACTTTGTCGTGAAGACCTTCCATATTGTCATACGCAAGCCCTTCACTAGGGGGGAGCCATGTAGGAGCCCTCGGCCCTACATACCCACAACAAAAAAGTCAATTTCACAGAACAGAAAACTGCAGACTCGCTCAAACTTGCACGCGCAGCTGCAGTTAATTTCCAGCTAAATTTGGCAAATATTGCCCAGGTTAGCGACACATGCGTCGCCCCACTCGTAGCTATTGCATCACCGATCTCCCTATAAAACGCAGTACATTGCATTCGATCATTATCATTCCTTTGGTGGTCAAGTACACCTACACACTGCTACATCATTCCTTTGGCAGACAGTTGCCACGTGCTACATCATTACTTCGGCAGACAGTTACCGCGCTCTACACATCGTCCCCTCAGTGGACAGATATCTCGACTACACACTTCGCTCCTCGACTACACACTTCGCTCCTCGACTACACACGCACCGCCATGGCTTCACCTCGCGCCCACACTACAACACAACGGCGAACACAACTCAAGGCGTTAAGAACTGGCGACTTCGACTCACTTCTGAATAAACTCTTCTACACGGATATATACGACTCTCATTAACGGAGCAACCTTCATGATGAGAACCACCCTTCGCACACAAGCAATTGGAGTCTAGTGAAGGGTGGCCATTCTCACAGCTCTAAGGCGACATGAGACCTCAGAAAAATATCCGAAATGCTCTAACGCAGCGCTAGCACAGAATATTATCTTTACTCAGTGGTGGTATAAGAGCGCTCAGAGCGCTCTCACGTTTTAATTAATTGTAATTAGTTTAGGCCCTAAATAAAAAATGTGGCTAAGTGCTGCCCTAGAGAATTACTAAGTCAATATAATGAAATTATAATAAAACACACTCACCACTTACATTGTAGGAGTAATCGCGCCTAAAAGTTTTCGAAGTCAGTTTAAAGCCTTAATGTCTAAGGCAATAAGCAACTATTTTAGGTCCAAATTTTAAATTGGTTCCTTATCGAGGGATTCACTTAGAAACTTTTTAAAATTAATGCTTATATTTTTCAAAAAACTCATAAAACTAAAATTCTTCAGATACGGTCGTTCCCAGGTATCATGTCGCCTTAATTATTAATAAATATAATATTCCTACTTTCAAAATTACTGATGACAAACCACCAGCAAAGCGCGGTCATAGTCATGAATAAGTATCAGAAAAGAAAAATACTACAACGTCAATGAAGTATGTTTTAAACATATGTTTTACAAATCAAACTTTTATTAATTATAAAAACACATTTTTTACCCATTTAGTAATTTTCCTGCGTAAAAAAGAGTTATCTGTTGGTTAATTCGTGATATGTTGAATTGTGTAATATTTTACAACGCGCTCGCCGGAAAGTTACAAATTAACAAATCCAAATCCATAAGATATGAATATTTTTTTATATGCTGTTGTGTGGAGTGCAGTTTTGCGGATTTTATGTCATAAAATATACTTTATCAAGATGGCTGAACACGCCAGATACCTAAACCATAAATTCTATTTACTCTCATTATATTCTTTGCCCAGGGTAGTTGCAATAAGTTAATAGTAAAAGCACATTTTTTAAAACAACTTTTATTAAAATGATCTTTCCCGAGCTAACCCTGGGTGCAGCAGCCATGTCATGGTCGGACTTAGAACGGGCTATCACAATTGAATGCGTGTACAAAATGTGTCGATACCGTTGACCGTGGAAGAGTAGCCTCGCCGGGAGCTGATCCTGGGTGTAGAATCAGGTCATGCTCATCGGAACTGAACCAACATGTAAAAAATCAACTTTATAGGATAAGAGGAAGTGGCTCTAACTCAGTCTGCTAGATTTAACCTACACAAACATACCAGTGGCGTAACTAAGCCGGTGCACCGGTGCGGCGCACCGGGGCCCACGGTAGTTTCTTTCTACGATCGACCTAGGCGACGTCTAACTCTGCTAGGAAGCTAAGGAAGCCGAAAAAATGAATGTCTCAAAGGTGATCGATGATTTTGCAGAGTGCAAATCAAAACAAAAACCATTCTAAAAATGTATTTGTTTGTATTTTTATCTAGCTAGGTATTATACATTAATTAGTTCATTTAAATATATAGATTTTAAAATTGGTACATTTCTAATAATATTATGTGGGTATTTTTGGACCTACCAGTTTCGCACTTGGTACTTGTACTAAAAATGAAGTAATAAAAACTATAATAAAAACTGTAAATATAATTCAGTATTTGAATTAAGAGCCGTATTACAAAATAGCGTAGGTATTCTTTTAAAATGAGTTGAAAAAATGAACGCATTTTTTTTTGGATGTAACTATAAAAGATAGGATAAATAAATAAATAAATAAATAAATAAATAAATAACTATTCAACCCTGGGAGAAAAACCGCGGCACTGAGCGCTCTTCTCTTGCGCAAGCAATATACACAATTTCTAATTGTTTTTTGCAGTGTTTTCTCCTTTCTAATGACAATAATTTATATTATGTCGTATTGCTAAAAGAGTGAACTTTAATATAGTATAAGTATTATATAAGAAATTATTTTATTTCTGAGAAAATTAGAATGATACCGGAAGATTTTTTTTTAATTTTGTGTAATTGTAAGTAATGTATACCTTGGATATGTGGTCAAAAAACGAAAAAATAAAGCCGTAGTGTACATCAAGAATACATGACGGACATAAAAAAAAATAGTATACGGTTTTCGTTGTAGTGATATTACTGTATTAAGGAGCTCAAAGTTTGCCTTCCGAGCGTTTTACGAATAACGACTTTCGGAAAATGGGCTGAATAAGTAAATAATATTCGTTACATCTAAAATTAAAGGCCGCTATGGTCAACATCAAGAAATGGTCCAGGTAATTCAGTAATTAAAGTTTGTAGAAATCTCTTTATTTCTTGGAATTAGAACGCCAAAAATCCACTTTTCTTGCCTTTCTGGAAAAAATATGTGAACGGGCTCTTAGCAGTAAAGATAGCAATATTATTTTTCCCCTTTTCTCATTCTCCCTTAATAATGTTTCTATGTGATCCCGCGTGTCAGCTGAATTTCTTGGGAACTTATTGCACAACATGTTAAAGTAAATATCCCCAAATTAATACGCCGATTTATAATGTTGGTTTAATTTAAATATGTATTGTATTGAAATATAGTGGTATATACAGTAATTACAACATATATGCCATAATGAATGTAAGTAAGTAGAGGGAAGGGCCTATTGTTCAATTTTGCATTGGGGTCCATTGTTTTAGTTACGCCACTGATACATACTAATAAATGAGGACATACGCACAAACAATGCAAGGTAAATAAAAGCTTGTAAAAATATAAGCGATATTAAATATTAATTAATGTTTTCGTTACAGCCCCTACTGATCGAAATGAAAACATTTCTTGTCACAATCTTCAAAGCACCGGCTCTCCATGTCAATGTTTAAATATCGCCAGTCAGTTTTGCATCTGGGGATATGATATATCAAATATTACGTATTTTGCTGTCTAGAATCTGAATCAACATTTGAAAATGTTCTAGGACGTAGCATATGTTACTGGAATGGAAAATGTGGAAAACACTCCTTTGGTTTAGTTCGATAAAATCATTTTACCTCCCTTCATATCAAGTTGGGTGTTATGAAGAATTTTGGAAAAGCTTTTGAAAAATGAGGTCAGACCTTCAATCATTTCAAACAAAAAAATCTTAAATTGAATGAAACAAAGCTGAAAGAAGGTGTTTTTTGGGCCACGAATAAGAAAATTGTCGATATATCCTTTGATGCCAAACTGACAAATACCGAATTAGCTGCTTGATTATCTTTCAAAGCAATTGTAAACAGCTTTTTGGGCAACAGAGAAGATGATCATGATGATTACGATGATAACGACGATGATGATGAAAACATGATGAAACACGAATAAACTGCGGGACAGCTGCAAGAATATATGGCGTGGGATGTCGCTTAAAGGTCACTTTTTGCATTTCCATCTTGATTTCTTCCCGGAAAATTTGGGGACCGTAAGCGACGACCGGGTTGAACGCTTGTACCAGATATACTTACAATGCAACACCATTATCAAGGCCACTGCAACCCTTGGATAATGTGCGACTACTGCTAGGGCCTTCTTAGGTAGAGAGTGATGAAACGACAAACAAAAGAATAACGTCGTTATCACATTTATCGAATACCAAACAAGATTAAATTATTTCAAAATAAGTTCAAAATATTTTGTGAAATAATGTAGACTTTCTATTGGCATCATGTCCATATGTCTAGCACATATAAAATATTGTTCTAAAGTTCTGAATATGTATTTCTTGTTTGTTTTAATTCTGCCAATGTCACGTGTCTAAGAAATGTGACGTAGTAGAGAAAACCTGAATACCAGTGAATTCAGCTCCCCGAAATTTGATAAAACCGTCCATTTACAAACCAGATACAGAAAAATGTTTAATAGAGAATGGGCATTTTGGGCCCACTTTTCCAATAGCTGTAAACCATATACCATTGTAAAGATTTCTTTATGTATTTTAGATCATTTGGCTTTATCTCTTATGTGGCATTATGGCTTATGCATTGTGGTGAGAGACAGGACGCGTTCCAGGCTGTCTCCGAGACTTTTTTTTTGTTGCCATTTTGCCGTCGAAAGTGGCACACTTTCGTAAACCGAGCGAGACCCCAGTGATAGAATGGAAGCGATAAGTTTATTGGCGAAGGAGCTTAAGGGCGTCATTCTCGCACACGGCACAGTATAATAACACCCAGTAAGTTAACTTAAAATCTACAAGGCAATGCGGGAAGAGGGTGCGATGAAAGAGGTGGGCGAGGGGAAGTCATGTAGCGTCATTAGGCCCATAGTTACGGCGCTGTGGGCTGGGACGCGCTGTGGCCGCAGTTTATGTCGTCGGGTATGTTTATTACTTTTTTTTGCAGATTTACGAGACGAGGCCATATGGTATTCTCAGAACAAATCGGTAGCATAATAGTATCTATGCTTCAAGAAGAAGACCAGTAATCATATTACGATTTGTGGTAGCCCTTAAGATTCCTGAGACGTCACTTGCTTCGACTTCAATTTTGTTCTAAGAGAAGCTACTGTCTGGTATACTGTGCACACGGTCCCCAAATAAAGGAGTTGACGTGTGAAATACGAGATTTAAAATCGCAATAGATGAGGGCAATAAAACCACAGGGACCAAGAGTGCACCATCTGCAACATTCCGAGCTAACCCGGAATGGGTGAATGGAAACAATAGCGGACGAGACGAATTGAGAGATGCAACTGTGTTAACTCAGCAAAAAAAAAGTGCAATCGACATCTGCGTCGCTGTCGCACTCCGGGCAGGGTGATAAAATCGAGGCGGCGAGCATGTCATCTGGCTAGCGGTAACTTACAAAGGCGAAAGCGCGAAAGCTAGCGGTAAATTACAAAGGCGAAAGCGCGAAAGCTAGCGGTAACTTACAAAGGCGAAAGCGCAGCGACCGACGATGATTGGCAATTGGTGCGTTCTCGCAAAAATCGTGCAGCCGATTCTAGGAAGACGCAAGAAAAAACGGCTGACGGAAAAAAAAATCGCTCAAAGAGGAAATTCATTCAGGGCTCTGCCAAAGATAATTTGATAGAGACTGTCGAGCCGATGAAATGTATTCATGCGTTTTCTATCGGCTTAAACGTAACAGCCGAAAGATTAGACGCATATTAATTATTTAACAGAAAAGGAGAGAATTAAAATAGAAGTGGTTCAACTGCTAAGGGCCCGTACGCCTCTTTCAAAGTTGGAGTACCCGAATGTGTATTTGGTAGATTTTTGAATGGGAGTATGTGACCAATTGGCGCAAAGATCAAACCATATTATTTTATTAAACGTGATCCTTAACCAGGTTCTATTGCGTGACTGTAGCGTAACGGGACAATATTTTTGGTGGATATTTATTATCAGAATGTTAGAGGTTTACATTTAAAAATCATACGATTTAGAAACAACATTCTGATAAACGATTATTTTGCAATTGCTGCTACTGAAACTGGCCTGTGAGAATTAGTTCAAAGTCAATTCAACTATTTTCTAGGTGCTACTCAGTATTATTATTATTATTGATTTATTTATTTGCGAGATCATTCAATGGATTTACCTTTCTATTATTTTTTCTTTTTTATTAAAAGATTTATACTCTTTTTTGTTTTTTTGGATTTGGTATTTCTATTTTTGATATTTCTTAATGCTCTTTTTAATATTTAGACAAGGTAATGGTTGATTTTGTATAGTTTATTGACTTTCAGATTTCTAACGTGATTTAATTTTATTTTTGCCAGATATATGATATGCAAGATCCCTACCGCTTATGCCATACTTATTCACGAAAGCCTGTGCGAAATCGATAAAAATAAAGGAAAGCACCAAACTCTTGCCCACATACATTCCCACACTACAAGGCACAAATCGATGTATACTCATAATTCTATACCTGCAACATCACAATTTCAAAGGACAACTCAATACAGAAGCATAACATTTTATAACAGGTTACCAGAGGAATTAAAAAATATACAAACATATGCACTATTTAAAAAACTTACCAAGGAATTTTTATTGCAAAAATGTCTATATGGCACGGACTTTTAAAATTTTATATTCACAATTGACTACTTGTTTATTTTATTAATTTTTTATTTTTTTCAACTTCCATTTTAATCCTATTCTGAACACTTCATTTTATAGACAATTTACTTACTGATTATGTAACATGATTTGGGAATTATTGCTTGTATTTTATATTTTTACTCTGATTATTATTTGATTCTTTCCAAATTGGACTCCTTGATTATTATTATTATTATTGATTTATTGATTTGCGAGATCATTCAATGGATTTGCCTTTCTATTATTTTTAATTTTTTGGATTTGGTATTTCTCTTTTTGATATTTCTTAATGCTCTATTTAATATTTAGACAATGTAATGGTTGATTTTGTATAGTTTATTGACTCTCAGATTTCTAACGTGATTTAATTTTATTTTTGCCAGATATACCTATGATATGTTTAAAATATGAATATTTAAAAAATCTATTTATTAATTATAAGTTCTATACCCTCGCCGGGTTTTTTTGGAATAAATAAAA
>OX155962.1:28291852-28344352 GCA_944548615.1 Micropterix aruncella
TTACCTACACCTCCGGCTGTTAGCAGTGCTTGTTGTTGACAAAACGATGATAGCGATGATGATGATGACTATGATGAGCGCCATCATAGTCATCATCATCATCGCTATCATCGTTTTGTCAACCCAAAGTATCTAATTTGTTTTTATTTCGATGTTTTTCATTAAATTTACTTGCGTAATTTACGTTTGCGCTTGCTAAGTTTTATTTACTTTTCGAGTTCGAAAAATATGGCTATGCGCACAGTACCTAAACATGGCCAATACTCTCGCAAACTAGACCATGACAAAATGAACAAATAAACTTTCCTTATTATGTATTGAGTAGCCCTTTTATACTTTTTTTATATTATATGATATGTATAATACAAGTCAGATTCTCTCATTTTAGGCATCAATTGATTGTTTAAGCAAGCATGGTCAGTTCCTGGAAATTGGCAAATTCGACATGGCCAACAACACGAAAGTGGGTATGAGCTGCCTCATGAAAGAGGCGATGATCAAGGGCATCGCGATGGACGAAGACTTCTTCAACGACCCCGATCCAGTGAGTTTACTGTTTATTTTATCATATATATATACCTATATATATATATATATATATATATATATATATATATATATATATATATATATATATATATATATATATATATATATATATATATATATATATATATATATATATATATATATATATATATATATATATATATATATATATATATATATATATATATATATATATATATATATATATATATATATATATATATATATATATATATATATATATATATATATATATATATATACTTTTTTATTGAAAATTTTGTATTTTTATACACTTTAGGGTTTTTGGTTAGTAAAAGGGATAGAGTTGAGTACCTTAGCCGAACGTTTCGGAGCCCGTGGCTCCTTCCTCAGCGGCGAGAAGAATACTGGCATCCGCTGCTGTCACCAACGGCTACCCGCTTTTCTTCTGTGGTACTGGGAGAATGGTGATTTGGCGGGATGATAATGTGAATTTAAATTAAAATGGTTTAATTTTGAATTTAAAAAAAATACATATTTTTTAAAATTTTATTAACAAAATATATTTAAAATAGTTGTAGCGCATGTGTGTTAAAAGTGTTTGAACTACATATGTGTGGGGAGGTGAGTGTGTGTGAGTATGTGTGTTGGATTGTGTGGGTGTGTGTATGCGATGAATATGTTAATTTCGTTTTGATGTGTGTTAATAATGGAACACTCAGTGTTGGACGTTTAGTCCGCACCCCTGGCAAGCTCCTAGTACCCATATATGTCCAAGTTCCCACGTTTTAAGTTTTATTTCCGGTGTATTTTCCGGGAATGCCCTAATAACTTTCACAGTGAAACACTCATCGAAGCTTTTGCCATGCGATCGCGCGTGGGTGGGGATTGGAAGACTTGATACGCCTCCTTTGGCTGAGCAACGATGATTATTCATGCGAAGATTGAGTCTATTGGTAGTTTCACCTACTTAAAATGCATCACAAAATCTGCATTGTAGGTGGTAAATGCAGTTTTGCGAAGCGCAGTCCGCATGTGTGCTGATTTTGTAGACTTCAGTAGTGTTAGGGCTAGTGAACTCGGTGGCGGGAAAATGAATAGGACACGTTTTACATCGGCTCTTATTACAAGGGAAGGAGCCTGGCGGTGATGGGGTGCTGATGCTGGCGCTAGTGGCAGTGCGGGACAGAATATCACGGAGGTTGGGAGGTCTCCGGTACACGATGTTGGGTGGGGCCGATAAAAGGCTTTTAGTAAGCGGGCTGGAAGAAATAATGGCGAATAAATCTTTAAGAATGGGTCTCAATTTTTCCACCCCAGGGAAGTACGTAGTACATAAGCGTAGGGATTCCATCGTTGAAGAACTTTTGGGGGCGTTCTGCTGGAAGCGTCTGTGGCTCGGAATTATCTGTTTATTCAGTAATGCAGTGGGATAATCCCTTTTCAGCAGAGCTGATTAGAGCGAGTCCAGAAATTCCTTCCGACCGGAATCCTCATTGCAAATGCGATGTCCACGAATGGAAAGTGAATGGGGAATCGCGCGCTTAGTGTGTGGAGGGTGACAACTGCTGTAGTGAAGGTACAACTGGTGGTTGGTAGGTTTAATATGAACCGAATATCGGTACGTTTCATAATAGCAGCTATGGTAATTAGGTATATTAAAGGAAATTAAATGATATTACTTTTGAATATTGTAAATTTAGAAAATAAATGGGAATATGACTTAATAGATTGTCAAAATTATTAAATTAATAGATAGTAAGATAGTCAGATAAGGTTAAATATTAGTAACATAATGCATATATAAATAATATCACATACATAGACTCTGGGACATGTTTATTGAGATAAAAAAAAATATTTAGGGCAATTCTAGTAAATTAAAATACAAGAAAAAACTAATAGTAGATATATTATTGATTCTTCAAGTAATACTTATTCTTTAAGTAATAATATATTACCTATTCTTCAAGATGGAAAAATAGCTTTGGAAGCCCTCTCTACCCATATTAGGAAGCCAAGCATGAATTTGTTTCTTTAAAATAATGTCGCTCTTTACAGATTTAATACATTTTTTTTATTTTATTGTAGGCTCGAGGAGCCATAAAAAGATAATGCCGCTGAGCGAATGCAGTTCTCGTTTTAGGGACAAGGAATTGTTCAACAGTTTCTGACCTGGTGTGGGGAGCTAACGGGCCCATGATGGGTTGGCCACGAAGACCCATATGTGTTCAGGGTCGGTCACACTCACGGGTCAACACCCATCCGACGGCCTCCACGCACGGGGTGCGAACCTGGGTAGGACTCTGGCCCTGGTCAGTTTCCCCTGGGAATCAAACCTCTGGCGCTCCTGGACGGTCTGCGCACCGTGCGGCGCAAGCCAATCGATTGTGCACTCCGACTAATAGTCGGGGGAGTCTGGAAGCTGTATTGTTTCCTATAGAGCGGGGGTGGTTGCGTACCTTACGGCGACTGCTCTTGAAATGACCATTGGCCATCCGATCCCGGGTTGCAGGCGTGCAAAGGATGCCATGGTCCGCGATAGATTCGGTATTCACCGTTTCACCGCTTCGTAATGGAGAGGACCGCGCAAGCGACCTCGAACTCGTAACCAATCGAGAGACCGGAGAAATCTGGTCACAATTGGTAGCAAGGGCGCGAGTGTCGCCCGCTAGGTAGCATTCCTGGCTATCTCGCGGTAAGGCGTTGGTCTCTTGCGGGTTGTGTCGTAGCTAGACGTCGGATTGTTTTGTCCAAAGTCTTCTACGCTCACTCCAGGGAGATAGAACGACTAATCGTTAAAACTCCCTGTGGCGACGGGCTCGCCCGTTGTAGTCGACACCTCAAGATGGTGTTGTGATAGGACTAGGAGCATCTGGTCACTTGTCTGCTGAGATGAAGACGTATATATCGAATCGAGATGAAGACGTATCATCTCGATTTTTTCTAGCGCGTTCACAACATTTTACCTTTGTACGATTGATTGGCTGGTCAAGTAAAATCACTGAAAATCATTACATGTTTTTCTGCCTCACACATAAAGCGTATTTATATGTTCAGAAATAATATGATAATGGGCCAGTAGGGTTCAGATACAGAGGATACTAAGCCTTCTTTTCTTATGGAGAGTCACGTTTACAGGCTGGCCCTCTCTGCTCATTATACTGTTTACACTCTCACTATAGCAAGGAAATAATTAATGGATTTCATTCCTTTGAGAATAATAATTTAATTTATGCTTAACCTCTCATGTCTGCGAGGCATGTTTATGAAGGAATAAATATGCGCTGAATTTTAGGAATCGTGATTGCTTATGTCATATTCATACCTTCCAAATTAAATGTTAAGGAGAATGTGAGCGTCTTTCATTATACGATAAGAGAATGGGCTGAAATATTGTGAAATGAGAACTCGTCTTTCAGAACAATTTTGTGTTTTAAAATTGCTAGAAATTTTAACGTTGTATATGTTTATAAATAGGATAGAAAACGAATTTACCACGTGAAATTTTTAGCACTCGACGTTTCAGTGATGTTGCAGCCGCCGTTGTCCAGGGTAGACAGTAAATTCACGCTGTAAATTCATTTTCTATCCTATTTATAATGTCAAACAACTGCGATAGTCTTCGATTTTATATTGTAAATGTTTCTTTCTATATTTTATGTTTATGTATATGTTTCTACATATATATAATTTCTTAAATGTAGCCTTTGACGGAATCACTAAAAGGCAGAGAAAAATTCATAGTCACTGTAATATATCTACGGCCCAGTAGCATAGTGGTTAGGTCGCCTGATCTTACACTGTAAGTTTCCGGGTTAGATTCCCAGCTGGGTAACAATGAACTTCCACAGGCACACTTGTGTCTGTACATCTGTCTGTGTGGCTCTGTGTATTCATTTACGATAGCGCCCAAACGCCTAATCCGGCTGGGCTGAAATTTGGTATTCAGGTATCATTTGGTATTTGGAATAGAATAGACTTTATTGTGCTATGAAAACATTACCTAATGAATATTAAAATGGTTTTATAAAAAAAGACAATGTATGCACAAATAGCGGACTTAGCGATATCTTAAGTCAACCATTTGATAAACTAATTCCTAATTGTTACTGTTGTTGTTGTTGTTGTCCTCCTCATCGTGATCCGACGACGGCGACCTCTTGGTTGACAGGACTTCTTCGATGATGCGCGCGGAAGTGACTCGTGAATCCCAGTTTGTTTTTAAAGGTCCGATTACAACGACTACAGTAGAGTTCACCGCAGTTGTTGTAAGTGTATGTGTAAGTGGGCTTCGGACGAGTTTTGCGCTGTTGGCGGTTCGAGTCGAGGTTTACAAGCCGGGCTTCCTCAAACTCTTTAATTTTTGTAGTCACCGTGGAGCGCCACTCGCTGCGTTTGTGAGCAGCCCTCTCCCAGCTCTCAGGTGGAATACCACTGGCGGTTAAGTGCCTTTTTAATACATCTTTGTTACCGTACAATACACACAGAAGTAGTAAAGTTAAATTTAAAATAAAGTTATATGTCAATAACTTATGCTAAAGTTGCCCAGGGAAGGATAAAGTAGAGGACAAGGTGAGGTATTTGGTGTAACTGTGTAAAAATAAATGTTTATTTAACAAGTTTTTTAAAGTGTGCAACGAAGGTGCATGCCTGAATGGTCATGACAAGAGTTAAAAAGGTCGTAGTTGAAATCAATCCACTAGTGCGACCCTGCATTAGTTATATTTCAATATCGAAATATTGGACTTAGAGACTTGAAATTTAGTACACAGATGCCTTTTTGAGCCGAAATTTAGACTGAAATATTTCATTTATGTCACCATTGTATGTCTCTAACACGGGATCGGGTGGCCTATTGGTCGTTTCAAGAGCGGCTGTCATGAGGTGAACAACCACCCCGCTCTATAGGAAACAAAGTCGTTAGCAGACTCCCCCGGTTATCTGTCGGAATGCACATTTGATTGACTGACACCGCATAGTGCGCTAACCGCTCAGAAGCCCCCGAATTATGATTAACAAGGGAAACCGACCCGCAGGCACAGAGTCCTACCCGATCTCGAGCGTCTTCTGGGAGGCTACCGGTTGGGTGCGGACCCGTGAGTTTGGCCGACCCTAACATATGGGTCATAATGGACCTACTGCAGGGCTTATTAGACCGCCAGGTGGGGGACCGCCAGGTGGGGGACCGCCTGAGTACTGCCATGTTATAAAAATCCGGCCGCCTGTCAAATAATGGGGCCGTTGCCGTATAAAAGGCTAAAAAAATACCACAAATTTCATCGCCTAATTAACACCAGACAACGACTCAGCGAATCGTTAAAACATATGCTGAATACAGTAATTAACCTTCCAAAAAGCGAAACAGGTCGGCCTACGAAGGAAATCCTCTGCAGAGGGTTTAATTACATTATGTGCCCGTACCCAAACGACTGCTTGCTGAAAACATAATAAGTGGCATCGAGGGCACCATCAGTCGCAATAGAGTTCCCCCACCGGATGCTGACTTATTACGTCAAGATTTAGCGGAGGGGAGTGGGGGGGGGGGAGGGGGAGTAGGGTTCGTCGGCTTCTAGCTTACGATGGGGGAAGGGGGGAGGGGGTGGGGGAGTATTTATACGAAAATCCACGCTCTCAAATCCTAATATTACGGCCACGCGTAGAAGAGCTTTGAAATAAAGAGTTAGTTATAACTATTGTCCTCAGTATACTGAGGGCCGACAAGAAAAATTGAACTGTCATCTTGGATACTGATAATTATTAGCATTGAATCGAGGCTCGTCAATTGTTACCGCGGCCGTACCTACCACTTCCTTTAGTTATAGCGACCTATTGCCATCCTTTACCCCACGCGGTCAACGCAAATACTTAGAAGAAAGACAGGATAATTATGAGCATATGGGGGGTGTAGATTACAACGGGCGAACCCGTCACCCCAGGAAGTTTTTACGATATCAAACCATTCTGTCGTCCATCAAGTGAACGTAAAGGACTGGAACGTTATTGAAAAAGAGCAAAACGTACAAAAAATAGAATTACAACACGGCGGCGAAAATCGTAAGGTAAACATGGGCCAGATCGGCAATCCGACAGACCCTCTCGGTAGACGACGTCTTCTCGATTCCTAGATTTCTTGATCATTGTTAAGAATGTAACACTAGCTGAGGACGAAATTATCGTGGGTTTTGATGTTGAGATGTTATTTACAAAATCCGCTAAAACTGTCGTTTGTTCTATGGGCTAAGAACCTGTTTCGTTTCAATTAAAATGTTAATAAAGGCAGCGACAAAAAAGTGAAAGTTTTTGCAAAATCTTATACTTTAAAGGTGTAATTTTAATTAGTACTCCCAAAGGGTTTAGGAAAAGCTGAAATTCATCAGTAGACAGTGGATGCAATACAGAACCCGAATGAAATGGTCAGACTGCTTAATAATAGAATGCGGGGCGTCAGAATTACTCCATACATGTTACAACAATGAAGTCCATTATATTACGCAGCACATTAGAACGATGCGTAATACTAACCGACAAATACGTTCCGGCTTATTTACAGTGATTTCATGTTTGTGACATGTATGGAATAATGCTGACGCAACGCGTTCTATTATTAAGCAGTCTTATCATTTGCTTCGAGTACTTTATTGCATCCTTTATGTACTGATGAATTTTCAGCTTTTACAAAACACTTCGGGGGTACTATTTAAAATTACAAATTTCTTAGTACGCCACCGCCAAGTGTCCCGGAGTCTGGCTTGCTAGCTCTACCCCGGTATTCTTGGTAAAAATACTGTCTGATCTCAAAGTATCAGATTTTACAAAACTCTTGCACTTTTTTGTCGCTGGCTCTCCAACTTATAAGGAGAATTATCAAGTATCATAGCGTCATAACTGTCATAGCTTTAGTATCATATAATTACAAAAGATTTTACTACGAAAGGCAACTTGTAGATGGCACGCGTAGTTCCAATTACTAATATTTTCTCGAATGTTCAATATGGCGGTGTTCGTGGTATATTAGTATGGCAGCGCACTATAGATGGCTCTCTAAACAAGCCTATATATAATCCTACCCCGAAATAAAACAATAACATAATAACAAACGAATTTCAAATCATAGCTCCTATTATTTTAATATTATTTCCATAAAGTTGTATTTTTAATTTTTTTTTATGCAAGTTTCAATAAATAATAAATACACACTTTAATGTTAGGATATACTAATAGATGGTATTCTACCTCTTCGTATTAGTCCTATGACACAATCAGCCTATATAAAAATGCCATAGATAAAACTAATTATTTAATGTTATTATTGTTATCCTTGGTTAAATTATTTTGTTTTTAAACAATCAGTGCTTCACCAAAAAAATATTCAATATCAGTGGTTTTATAGATGGCCAAATAAATTGCTATTAGCTTCGACGCCAATGCTATCAGCGCCGATTGCATGTCGCCGGCGCAGAAGGGTTGCCAAAACGTACTATGGAGCAAAGCAATCTAATGCCATAAATAAGCGATGGTAATATTAGGACATGAAAGAGTATGAAACGCGTTTGCGTCGTTTTCTCGAAATTTACTTTTTGTAATTTAGACGGACGTCATTCATAATAAATATTCACAGTTCTTAGTTTAATTTTATATCAGTCATAATAATATTTATATGCATAATATTAAAATACATACATTTTAAACCTATATTTTACAAACATTTTCTAAATACAATGAAAATAGGATTTTATAATAATTGTTATTTAGAGACTTTTCCTCAATTATTATTTTCAACTGCAAATATATCAAGATTGTTTGATTTTTTTACCGAATTCAAAAAAAGGATGAGGTTATCAATTCGGTTGTATTTTTTTTAATGTTTGTTACCTCAGAACTCATTAATGAACCGATTTCGAAAATTCTATTTTTATTTGAAAGGATATAAGTTCTATTCTGTTCTAATGATGGGATCCATGCGAAATTGACGGAACTCCTCAAATATTATCATAGAAAGTTTAAAATTTACATTTTGGTGCGACAACGCATTTATTATCATAAGCATGACCTGATTCTACATCCAGGGATGGCTGCCGAAGAGAGAACTCCTCAACGGTCAACAGGACAGACATGAAATTTTGTATATGCGTTCAATGAGGACAGCCTATTCTAAGTTTCATCAAGATAGGATTGCGGCACCCAGGGTCGGCTTCCAACGAGGGAACTTCTCAACGGTCAACAGCACAGACACGAAATTTCGTATATGCATTCAATTGTGATAGCCCTTTTTAAGTTTCCATGACGAGGCTGCTGCATTTATAAAAAAATGGAGTCGTTTTTTTTTGTAAAAATTTTGACTATTATTATGTAAAAATGAATTAAAGGGTAACGGAGAAGACGATCAATGTTTTGTGAAAATTAGATGCTAATACCATCTTGTGGCTTGTTCCTGAAGAAAGCGAAGCACGAATCAATTTTCGGAAAAAAGACGTTGATCTTTTTTCGAACCTTTCGAAAAAAGGTCCAAGCGGTGGAACTTCATTCGTTCCGGTCATGTCCAGAGGTGTAGTACCTCGATGACCCTACGGTTGATGCTGAGAAGGAACTGAGTTGAGAAATACCTATATAGATCAAGGCCAATGACTTTTTCACGTTCACGCCTTTTTTCCAAGCCAAATGGTTTTATTTAGAATATTCTTGTAATTATATTATTCTTATATTGTAATTTTAGTTTTTTCTTAAATGTAATTTAAGTAAAATGTTTAACCCCTTGAGTATGATACGACCAAATCTGGTTCTGAAACAATTATCCGTTGAGTATGATACGACCAGATCTGGTTCTGCGTTTTTTTCACTTCTTTGACGTTCTCATATTTATTCATAATTATCTAATTGTTTTACAAAATGATATTTCAATATTCTATATTCGAAATTTCAATGCAATCATTGTGCAGTTGTTCTTTTTATGATTGGTGTAGTAGTTTCGTAGTTATAGTACTTTAAGGTCGATGTCGCCGAAAATCCTGCAAAAGAGGCAGATGCATCCATGAAAATACCCATTTACTCCAAGGGTTAAGACCCAAATATATTCGGTTTACAAACAAAATAAATTATTTCTCAATCAAAGATTGTAGTTTCTTTTTATGTTAGTAAATTTTAAAAATGGAACTATCAAACATTTAGGAAGTTGATATTTATCATTTGAATCCGTAGCCCTTCAATTGCATTTTTTTGAGGTACTTCAAATTCTACTCAAATATATTGTTTCGACATTGTTTTGCTTTTCAACAGCTCAAAGAAAACTTTAATATGCGCTCATAAATTTTTCACGTCCCCTCACCTTCCCTTTCCTGCATGAGATACATTTGATAAGAACTGCCTTTAGAAGTGATTTTAATAGCAGTTTTATCTTATTTTTTTCCGCAAAACATATTTCGCATTAGGTTAGTGTTAGCTGCAAGATATTGGTTCAACGCAATTGGCTAGTCGACTTGTTTCATCAAATAAAGCGTTTTATTATTATTATTATTATAAAGACCTGAGCTTATCCAAACTACAAACAAACCTGGACCTTAATGACACAGACTGCCATATGGGTAGCGTTATCACCAAATTGAAAATGGCTTGATGGATAGCCTCTGAAACAGGAGAAATAATTGACTCGCTTGATGGATACTGTTTGCTTAACACAGAATATTGAATATGAAAGGTCCCACCATTACCGAAAGAAACGCAACGGCGGATCCAAAAATCATGTGAAAGGGGGGGAGGGGGGGCACATGTTATAGAAATCGATTTAGTGGAGAAAGAGAAGAGGGAGGGTTGTTGGTTCATGGTGGTGGTGAGCTAATGGGCCCAGTGCAGTTGGGCCATTATGAACCATGTGTAGGGACGGCTTAACTCACAGGTCAGCACACATCCGGTAGCCTCGACGCAGAAGTTCGAGCCCGGGTAGGACTCTGTACCTGCGGGCCAGTTCCCCTGGGAATCGTCCTTCGGGCGCTCCTGGACGGTTTGCGCACCGTGCAATCGACTGTGCATTCCGACTGATAACCGGGGGAGTCTAAAAACGGTTTTGTTTTCTACAGAGCGGGGGTGGTTGTTTACCTTACGGCAACCGTACTTGAAACGACCAATCGGCTACTCGATACCGTGGTCCCCGATAAATTTGAATAACCGCGTAAGCGACCTCGAACCCGTAACCAGTCAGAAGGCCGGAGGAATCTGACCGATGCATCTGAATCTGAAAATTCATAGATGGGCGCGAAATTCATAGGTCGGCCTGCTGGTTGCATGTCGGTGTCTCGCGGTAAGGGTCCTGGCTTCTTACGAGCGAGTGGCGTAACTAGACAGTGGACTGTTTCCTACCTAAGTCTTCTACGCTCACCTCACGGGAGAAACAACGATCAATATCGTTAAAACGGGTGGGTGGTGACGGGTGGGTGCTAATGTGCCCTGTTGCAGTTTGGCCACTGAGACCCATGTGTTCAGGAACGGTCAAACTCACGAGTCAAAACCCATCCGGCGGCCTCCACGTAGATATAAATCACTTTCGGCTGTTTTCATTCTAAAGTCAAAAACTCTATCACCGACCTTTGCTTTAATTTAATATTATCCATTTTTCCGCACTAGTCCGCTCCGCGCAAGAGTAATGCATGTACTGAGCTGAAATCTCGCCACAACATGTCTGGAGCATGTCCCAACGTGCATTTTAGATCTGAGGGCCAAACCCTAATCATTTACACCCGTGATAGATAACTTATCTAGTGTCCCTAGTAATAAAAAGTTGGCGCCCGAAAAATAAAAATATGATTTCCCCGATCTCCATTTGTATGTCAGCTCCCCGATCCACATCAGCCACGTAACCATTAATCTTATCGACTGTTACCATCGATGAGTAAAACAGATTGGCGAAAGAATTTTCCAAATCGGACAATGCGTACTTGAGTTACGGCCTTCTAGCCTATCATTGCAACCAAGGACGCGCAGTCCGATTTCTAATATTTTCTTCGGTAATCCATTTTTTATATTTAATTCTAAGAACTTCTATTAATGAACTAATTCTATTAAAGTTCTATTAAAGAACTAATAAATAGTTTGATGACCATTCAAATGTAAAAATAAGACTTTTTGGTGGTCGGTTTGTATGTCAAGCTCTCATTATTAGCATAGGTAGGAATAGCTAAATCTTATCAGCTCTATCAATTTATGAATAAAACAGATTGGCGAAAGAATTTTCGAAATAGAACGACGAGCTCTTTAGACATCAATGACCCAGTCAGACAGATAGACAGACATACAAACAGGCAAAAAGACTGATTTCATTTTCTGCTTCTAAATGTTCTAAAACTTGGAGGAATTTTGGTATTAAGGGAAATATTAGGGCCATAAAAACAAAAATCAGTTTCCTTATAATATTGTGATTCAGTTATAAGACTGTGATGATTTAGTGGTAATCGGATAATATTTTCGCCATGAAAATTGGTATAGGTACATAGGTATTTCAGCCAGGATACCGGCAAAGCCGGGTAATACCATTAGTACCATATAGGTAAAACGACAGTGCCCAGACTTGATCCTCCAAATGAAACATTTTAAATGTTGAATTATTTGTTTTTAAAAATCTCAGCCTTAACGATATTTTTAATAAACCGCCATGGGAATACCATAGCACTAGATATATATAGCTACTTCTTCGTAAAAGTCACAACCAATTTTCGTCTGGAAATTTCTGGTTTAATTACGCAACGGATACTATTGGATTGATATCACTGATTGTATATGCCAAATAGTGCCCATAAAGTATGTTATCAGGATCGGTGCTCAGAAAACGTAACATGGAAGCCGGACAACGTATTTAACGTTGATTAATTACAAAATAAATGTCCATTTACATTGCTTTCATTTTGTTTTCGACGTTTGGATGCCAGTTTAGTCCAAAGATGCAGCATGTATTGGATGCCAGTTTAGTCCAGAGATCTGCCAGACTTGTAAAATCGGAAACGACGTCTTAATTACGTCTTACTAAAGTGGTCATATCATACATCGTCGAGCATAGTGGCGTGTATCTCGGAACCGTCTACTTGTTAAGCTATTACTATACGACTGCCCAAAAATTGGAGTGTAATATTTCCACGGTTCATGTATGTATTTTGTCCGTTTCTTTATCCCCCCCCATAACTTTTAATGCTTTATCCTATTCAGAAGTGATATTGATAGATGATATTGTTATAATTGTTATGTCATGCCGGGTTGATATGACAGTAGATTTTAAAACGTCCCTGAGGATTAAACGATTTCTGGTTAGAGTCATATTCTTTTCGCGTGGTAAACATGTCGAGTTTCGAGCCAAATAAAGAGTATTTGAGACACGTACCTGCCTATTTTCTTGCTCAATAAAAAAAAAGCGCGTTTTAGCTCCGACGCGCTATTGGAGTTTACTGTTCAAGTGCGATTGTCATTAAATATACAATAGGCAAAGGGGTAAAAAAACGCATCTCTTATAATACTGAAGGAATGTATGGTATATACTTTTATTAATATAAAATTGCTTGCTTGCTTGCTAGATTGATTGATTGACTGATTTATTGATTGATTGATTGATTAATTGATTGATTGAATAATTGATTGATTTATTGATTGATTGATGGATTGAACGTATATTACTATGTTACGAAAAGTTATTTAATTTTGAATTATTCTGCTTAGATGGAGCTAACATTAATTAATTTATAGAAACAACGCTTTTTCTTAACGCTAGGCTTTCTTTTTCTTTTTAAACCATCAAATTGTCGTACCGGGGGCTTTAAATTACTAAACTAATTACTATTACTAAACTAATTACTAACTATTACTAAACTAATTACTAAAGTAATTACTTCAATTACTCCAATATACTCCAAAAAATGCGAGAGAATGCATTCGTATACCTACTCGTGGGTACAAATTTACGGTGACTATGGCCCCGATTGCGTTTCTTTGTGAACTAAAAATTAAACTATTTCCAGCGAACGAGATTTGAAATGACCGATCGTTGATAAAAACTACCTGTCGAACGTATACTCGTCAGAATAAATTTTAACACATTTCGTGCGGTGTTAGATTCAGATGCTTTATCTTTGGTGGGTAGTTTTAATGTGAAAAAGTGACAACCTTTTATTTGACATTCCGCTCTAGCGTGTTGCCCTGTCTCGTTCACACGAACTAATTTCCGATTGAAGTTTATGGAGAAACGCGATGGAGCCCAATGTCCTAACGCAAGACGCTGGTGCAATTTGAACAACGTATTGATTGGAAAGCGACCAGAATGGTCTGTAAGTCACGGAAAAGTAATTTTGCAGCAGGACAACGCCTAGACTCGGATAGGACTCTTTCCCCACCCGCCGTACTCCCTAGACTTGGCCTCTTCCGACTACCACGGTTATATGAATACGAGCTGAATCGTGAGTTGGACCGATCCGAGAACAAAGTAGATTGTATGGCCCAATATGCACGAAACCATTCGCTACCCGTCCATTTCCAATTCCAGTCATATTTCATCCTCTCTTGGGATGGTCCCCAATGTGACCAAGTTCGTTGTACAGTTTAATAGTTAAAGAAACTTACTGGCGCCTGGCGCCGAGAATGTAAACTCTCATACTGTCTTTTTTTAAAGATTATTTAAAGCTATTATTACTCCTCGTTGGAAAGATACAATCATCACAGTCAATCACACAAACAATGTTAGTTAGCCACCAAAACTATGAAAGTTAATAAAGAAAAACAATCGCAACGCACTCCAATTTTGATTTTTTTCCTTTTATATTATCACAGTTATTTTGGACCACGGTGATTGTCCAGTGCTGTGGCCGAATTGACAAACTACAACAACTCTACAATGAAATATATAGTAATTTCATTGACATACAAGGCAACCTATTTTGTACATCGAGGGGTGTCGATTGCTACGGGCGAACCCGTTACCCCAGGGAGTTAAAACGACACCGTGCTATTCTGTCTCCCACGGAGTGAAACGCCAATACTTTGTAGACAACACAATCCGTCAACAAAAAGTCAAACTACGTCCGCAGCCCGTAAGAGTCCAACGCCTTGCTGCTAGGCACTGGGAAAAGGAAACAGCGGGAAAACCTCGTTCCTTTACTACCACATTTCGATGAATTTCTCCATCCTCAAGTCTGGTCACGGAGTTGAGGTCGCTTTCGCGGCCTCTACCTGACGTTATCAGTAATTCAGATCGAATTTGTCGCGGATCAGTGGCTCCCTTTGCCCATCACGGGGATCGTGTGGCCAACAGATCGTTTTTAAAGATAAGTGACGCTAGGTCCTCCCTGCTGCCACCGCTTCTTATGAAACGTATGTTTCCAGACTCCCCCGACTATTCGCCGGATTGCGCAAGCTAGGTTGACACAGCCTTGTGCGCAAACCGCCCAGTGTCCGAGGTGTTCGCCCGGATCGGAACCTCCGATTGCGTTTGTCGACGACTACATGTAACAGCCGCAGGCATCCACTACGGCCTCTACAGGTTAATCCCTCCCCGAGTGGGCTACCGGATGGGAGGTGAACCGTAAATTGAGCGGACCTAAGAAAACACAGAAAGGCCATCAGGCTGAAGCGCTCGGAACAATTGAACAACCTGTTGTACAATCCGGTATTTCCTTTACTTTTTTGGGCATATTAAATGTGTCATTCTTCCTTTGTAGCTTCCAATACTATAATAATAATAATAATAACTCTTTATTTGCACTTAAAAAGTATACAAAAAAGGCGAGCTTATTGCCACATGGCAATGTCTTACAGCTAACCTAAACATAGTGGTACATGCGCGCATTGTGAAAATAAAGATTATTACATAACATACAGACAAGTGGAAGAATTTAAGACTAATAGTGCCCGAGGAGAGGAAATTGGGGGAGGAACAGGAGGGAAAGGGAAGAACTGGTTACTTCTTAGAAAGGTAGTAATCCTTAGGTGAGTCTTAAACGATGGTAAAGAAGGCGAGTTTCGTATATTTGCTGGGAGATCGTTCCAGAGTCTTGCACCATGGACACAGAAAGAATAGGAATAGAAATCACTATTATGACTCGGAATTTTATACTATACAAGTCTGTCATTTTCCATGCCTTTCTATTTTTAACCGATTTAAAAAAACAAGAGGTTATCAATTCGGTTCCATTTTTTAAAAAATGTTTGTTAACTGAGAACTCCGTCAATTATGAACCGATTTGAAAAATTCTTTTATATTAGAAATGATATACTTCCAGATTGGTACCATTTTTATCAAAATCCTGTTCTGATGATAGGATCCGTGAGGAATTGAGGAAACTCCTAAAATATTATCATATGAAGTTGAAAATGTACATGTTGGTTCAGTTCCGATGACGATGCATTTTTTATGGTTAGCATGACCCGATTCCACACCCAGGATTGGTTCCCGAAGAAGGGACTCCTCAACGGTCAACAGTGCAGACACGAAATTTTGTATACGTAATTAGTTATGATAGCCCGTTCCAAGTTTCACCATTACATGTCTGCTGCACATGGGGTTGGCTCCCAACGAGGGGCTCCTCAACGGTCAACAGCACAGACACGAAATTTTATATATGTATTCAATTACGACAGCCTGTTCTAATTTTCACCAAAACAGGACTGCGGCACCCAGGGTTGGCTTCTAAAGAGAGAACTCTTCAACGGTCAACAGCACAGACACGAAATTGTGTATATGCATTCAATTGTGATAGCCCATTCTAAGTTTTGTCAATACATGGCAGCTGCATTTATTTTAAAAAATGGAGTCCGTTTTTTTTTAATATTGTTTTCAGGCACTTTCTGTCGTATTTTGTTATTGGATTTTATACATTTCCGTTATACCTTTTTTTTTTTAATTTCGGCCTGTTTTAATATCAGATCTAGTACATCGTCCCTATTCCACTGCTGCCATGCTTGATCGTTTCCTGTATTAGCGTTTTGATCTGATCGTCTTTAACCCTTCGAAATATCGATAAAGTTGTTGCACTCCCAGTTGCCAAAACGTACTTCCTAGTGTATATTTTACACATAGATAGGTAGCATGCGTTTAGATGATTAATATCTAGTTTATATGGAATCTGATGCTGTTTTAACCTTTTAACCCTGAGTTTCAGATCGCTAATTAACAATCTGTGGTCTGACTGTACGTACATCAGCGTCGGGAAATATCTTTAGCTCTCTGAGTGTATTAGGATATCTCGCATTAATTAAACACGGTGTCGGCATTCAGGGGTGTCAGTTGCTGCGAGCAAACCCTCAAACGGAGTCTCGATAACTAGAGTTGCCAACTACAACGGGCAAACCCGTCACCTCAGGAAGTTTTAACGATATTAGATGGTACGGTTTACCGTGAGGTGAGCGAAAAAGACGGGACGAAAACAGTCCACCGTCTAGTTACGCCACACGACCGTAAGAAGCCACCTTCTTACCGCGAGATGACCAGGTTAATCACCCAGCGGGCCGACAGTCGCGCCCTTACTTCCAGTTGCAACCAGATTACTCCGGTCTACCGACTGCTTACACGTTCGAGGTTGCTTACGTAGCGACTGCTAACGTAGCGGTGAAACGGTGTCTACCGAGTCTATCGCGGACCACGGCATCCTTTGCCCGGCTGTTCACTCGGTATCGGATAACCGATTGGTCATTTCAAGAGCAGTTACTATAAGATAAACAACTACCCCCGCTCTATAGGAGACAGTGCTGTTTCCAGACTCCCCCGGCTGTCGGTCAGAATGCACATATTGAGATGTCAACCACAAAGGGCGAACCCGTCACCGCAGGACGTTTTAACGATTCATCGTTCTATCGACCGTGCAGTGAGCGTAGAAGACTTTGGACATTACAAATCCGACGTCTAGCTACGCCACAACCCGCAAGAGACCAACGCCTTTACCGCGAGATAGCCAGTATGTTACCTGGCGGGCCGACACTCGCGCCCTTCCAATTGTGACCAGATTTCTCCGGTCTCTCGATTGGTTCCGAGTTCGAGGTCGCTTGCGCGGTCCTCTCCCTTACGAAGCGGTGAAACGGTGTGCACCGAATCTATCGCGGACCAAGGCGTCCTTTGCCCGACTCTGAACCGGGATCGGATGGCCAATGGTCATTTCAAGAGCAGTCGCCGTAAGGTAGGCAACAACCCCCGCTCTATAGGAAACAATACAGTTCCCAGACTCCCCCGACTGTTAGTCGGAGAGCACAATCGATTGGCTTGCGCCGCTCGGTGCGCAGACCGTCCAGGAGCGCCAGAGGTTTGATTCCCAGGGGAGACTGGTTGACCCAGTGTCCTACCCAGGTTCGCACCCCATGCGTGGAGGCCATCGAATGGGTGTTGACCCGTGAGTGTGACCGACCCTGAACACATGGGTCATCGTGGCCACCTCGTCATGGGCCCGTTAGCTCCCAAAAGCACAATCGATTGGCTAACGCCTCGCAAACCGTCCAGGAGCGCCATAAGGTTGACTCCTGGTGGAAACTAGCCCTAAGGCCAGAGTTCTACCCGTGCTCGCACTTTATGCGTGGAGGCAGCCGGATGGCTGTTGACCCGTGAGTGTGACCGACCCCAAACAAATGGGTCTTCGTGGCCAACTCAACAAGCGCCCATTAGCTCCCAAAGTCTCGGAGTCTCGATAGCCTGTATTCTGCTTATATTCTGGGGGTTAACTTTTCATCATTTCATTATTATTATTATTGATAAATTACAAATTATTATTATTATTATTATTGATATACGGCCAAGTCGCATAATCGAAATCGGATTTTACTCTCCCGGCCCACCAACTGACCAAATGAGGGAAAGTATTGTGAACGCATAAACATTTTTTTTTGACATGAATACGGAAATATACATGTTGAGCCCCCTGAGACGTTTAAGACCATTTCCAGATTGAAGTATGTCTGTCTGTGTGTGTATTCCTCCGCGATAACGCCTAAACATTTCATCCGATTGAGCTGAAATTTAGTATGTAGGCATAATTTGATCATGGTAATAATTGAAAAGGTTGTAGTTGAAATCGGTCCACCAGGGGGCGCACTAGTCATATTTCAGTCTCGAAATATTGGACTGGAGAGTCTTGAAATTTGGTACACAGATGCCTTGTTAAGCCAAAACCACATAGTGATTTTGGTTTTAAAATCATATAATATACAAACTAATTAAGTAATACAAACTAATTAGGTAATATTTAAAGGCCGCCATACATTTTAATAAAATAATTATTTATTTATTTATTAGTTACATATACATTCAAATACAAGAGCACAAAGGAAATATAATTTACAACCCAGAAATTATCGCTACATATTTCTAAATTTAGTCATACATCTGTTTGAGCCCAGGCTAAACTGCACATAAGATAAATGTAAAAGTTTATTTTCCTAATGTGCCGAGTAAAGTGAAACCGAGCCCGCCTTGCTAGACACTCTTGTGATAAGGCGAGCTCACTTCCAGGGTCTTCTTATTGGAGTGCCACGGTTGTGCCAGAAAAAAAAACAAATGAAATTTTATATATATTAACGAATTTTTTAACCGCAGATCATATAATTCATATGCGATACCGTTATTTTGCCGTACCAACGGCCTCCGTGCGCATTCATACCGCATAGTTCATTCATACCATTTATTACCGCCGAGCCGCCCGAGGACAGCCGAGAAACGAACCACGCCTTTCAAGGCGGATGGGAAACTGAACTTAAACAGATTCTTCCGCCGGCCGAGAGAGGGCGCTCAACGTTTTTTTCAAAATGATATTAGTATTCAGGTGACATCAGTCATTGGTTACTTTCTGGAAAAATCTTGGGTTGACGCAATTAAGTTTTTATGTTTCCAGAGAGCGTTTCATACTTGATGAACCTTCGAGTCCGTTTTTAAATCGTATAGTTTTTAGCACATACAAACCTATTTAGAAGTTCGTTCCAATCATCCGCAAATCTGTTGCACAGAACACGTTTCTATGAATTCATCGATAAATCTGCGATAGCTTCCAGCCCTTCCCTCGGGAAGGAGAGTTCTATCAAAATTAAATAATATACTCATTCGTTTGCTCGTTTGCTCGTTCCTCGCTAACTAATTTATTTTTCTCAAACCACCCTGTGATCAATGACACGCGCTCTTCAAAACTATTATGCATGCACTGTTTGTCGTTTCATTGTACCTACTGGAGGCGGAGGAATTTCGGCTGGTTTGTTTATCGCTTTCAACTTTTCTTTGCCGAACGCTTCCATACCCTTTATCCTCCGTACAGTATTCTTTGAGGATTAGTCGTTTCAATTTTGAGTATTATTTAGGTATTTCAAATATGTCATTTGAAGTCGCTCACAACTTTGAATACGCTCAGTATCCGTACCGTAATAAAAAATATTTTTATATGAAAAGATCAGAAAGACAGGCATTCAAATACTGGGAATACCGTATGAGTATGATTAAGATTTCGTGGAGTGATAAAGTTAGTAACGAAATTATACTCCAAAGGATGGGGACGGAAAATTTAATACTTCGGCCTAATTGAATTGAATAATATTGAATGAAATTGAATAATAAGATGAGAAGTAAAGATCACCTTCTGCAACTTATTATGCAGCTGGAGATTTCAAGACAAAGGTTTGGAAAAAGCACGAATTTCTTGTTCTAGAGAGCAATTTCTAAAGTTGAGATAGCCGCATATGATAGCTAACCTACAAATAAGAGTAGGCACCTGAAGAAGAAGAAGAAATTTAAACTACGAGTTACGAGATTTAAAACAAACAAAATAATAATTAGGCAAATAAAAACGTAGTATGGAAAAAGTAATATAAGAAATGAAAATGGAAAACTAGAAGATAGATGGAAAAATATCATTCAACCAACAAATTGAGTGTATGGTTTGTAAATCAATGAAAACTTTGTGCTTCATCACACAAATCTCTATTTTTTTTTTATTATTTTGTTTATTTGCTTATTACTAATCAACATTACAGTAAAACCAAGGCATTGAGAAGTAAAATTAATAAAGATATCGCCGTCACTGTACACATAAAATGACACTTATAATACTAGTTATCATATAAGAATTAATAATTAATAGCGTGCAATTTAAACGAATGAGGGTTGGCGGTAAAAATATCGAAATCTGGTGCCATCGAGTCAATTTCATTTAAGCGCCACAAAGCACGCGCCAACAAGTTCCACCTCGTAAGGTTAGTGCGCGAGAACGGCTCCGCGGAAAAATGGCGCGATCGAGCACGAAGATAATTATTTGGTATGTAAAGATCCTCCTTGGCTAGTGAGCTAGCTTTATCAGTTTTACCACGAATTAGATTGAAAGTATGGGCCATGGCCAGCATTTCTCTTCTGAGACAGAGAGAATTATAGCCAACCATGACTGTGATAAATGTGCAGTCGGATACAAAAATGGATAATATCCGTACTGCTTATGTCCGTAGTGTTTTAGAATTGCGTCATTTATCTGGAACCCCCAATACAACGTCTACTAAATCTAAACGTCTACTAAGAGAGATTCTTGAGGCATCTTATTTTTCGGCAATACTTAGAGGCACTTCCAGTTTTACTCGCTCAAGGACAGGCGCACGGTTACGAATATGGTTTTTATAAAATATATAAAATCCTATATAAAATTCTATATAAAATCCTATATACAATTCTATATAAAATCCTACATACAATTCTATTTAAAATCCTATATAAAATTCTAGTTTCGACAGCCCATAGGAAAACTCATTTTTCGCCCTAACTCGAAAAATTACAGTTCCCCGCACATTCGAATTGCAACACGTAAATATGAATTATGCACAAAATGCCATTATGTATCGTCTTATGACCTTATACGAGTATAATACTACATAGATTTCAACATATAAATGTTAATTCATTCAATCAATCTGCTTATATAACAGAATTATATAGAACCGTGGGATATGGACACATAATCTTTTGACAATTAATTTTTATATATATTTTATGTATATATGTATTTATGTATGTCAGTATACGTATATAAATACATACCAACCTCCTTCTATCCCTACTCCTTCCGATGCCACATTTTTAGATAAATTAAATTAATTAAATTCTATTAAAATTAGTAAATATGTATTGTAAAACATTGAATACAAGTAAAGAGCCTTACTTTTATTGTTACGATCACTAATGTAAAATTGTTTAAATTAACTATGTATGTTTTATTAGGAAATACATCTATATAATATAAAACAAAGTCGGGTTTGTTCGAACACTTATAACTCGAGAACGGCTAGAGCGATTTTCATGGTTTTTGATTTGTTGTATTTGTCTCCGCCCCGAATATCAGAATAACGATTAAAAACAAAAATTGGAAAATTGACGAAATAATAAAATAAAAGAAAAAAATCCCATATTAAATGTAAATCCGTGTTTTTCTCATAGTACGTGGCATGTTCACGTGGCGGCAAATCATCCGCTTTATTTGTTCTTGCGCCTGATTAAAAAAAAAACAAAAAATATCGTATATCACAAGGTGCTTCAATGAAGATAATTAAACCGAGTGCATCCCATGCTGCACAATATGTAAATAGTTTAATTCAATCAAGTCATGCTGACACGCGATTGATATACTTAACTTTTATATTTCTATTTGTATTATTATCTTAATAAAGTAGTGAACTTATTGATATTTATTTTAAAGGTAGTGATATTTATTTTGTATTCATTGTATTACTTTCATAAAATCATAAATTAAGTTCAGCTAATCTGTAACACGACATTCATTGACTGTTAGGCGGTACGAAGTTCGCCGGGTCAGCTAGTAAATAAATAAAATAACGCTCTGTCAAATGCCTTCTCAATCTCAATTTAGATAGTTGACGTCGTCGAGTTACAGCCGTCTCTCGTAGTAAAAACTTCTACCTATCTAGATATGATATTTTTATATAAGAAGATTTTTAAGATATACCTACTCGTATTTATTACAGAAAATACAATATTTATACATACTTATTTCCGTCCGATTTTGCGCTAGGAATGGTAGGATATAACAGTTTTGAAACGCGTCGATATATTTCACTAATTATATTTGCATATAAATTAATTCAAGGAACTATTTATTTGCCAGAGATACTATGTAAGTTTGAATTGTACGTACCGGTAAATTACACAGCGAGGAGATCGCATCTATTGTTTAATGTGCCGTACCACCGTACAAATATTTTTGTAGACAGGCCAGTGGGAAGGGTTATAGCTCTTCTTAATTTCTTACCCACAGAAATATATATCTTTTGTATATCCCTTTGGCAGCTAAAAAGGCAACTCCCTGCTATCTCATGTTTATCATAATCTGTCTTTTATTTAGTTTTATATTTTAATGTTTTTTTTTTCATGTTCAATGCTAGCATTAATTTAGTTATGTAGTCATTTATTTTTAGACTACACTCTAGCTTTAATATTCAAGGGCGAATTGGATTCATCTGTAATGCCCTTGAATACTATTTGAAACTATGTAATAAATAAATAAATAAAATAAATATATGATATTCCTAGTCTCTTTTCATTGTAAAAACCGCCATAGTTTTACAGCAACTTCCGTTGCCTCAACAAAACGTCGCATTACTTATCCTTTCGTTTCGTTGGCTCCCAACGAGGGGCTTCTCAACGGTCAACAGCACAGACACGAAATTTTATATATGTATTCAATTACGACAGCCTGTTCTAATTTTCACCAAAACAGGACTGCGGCACCCAGGGTTGGCTTCTAAAGAGAGAACCCCTCAACGGTCAACAGCACAGACACGAAATTGTGTATATGCATTCAATTGTGATAGCCCATTCTAAGTTTTGTCATTACATGGCAGCTGCATTTATTTTTAAAAATGGAGTCCGTTTTTTTTATATTGTTTTCAGGCACTTTCTGTCGTAATTTTGTTATTGGATTTTATACATTTCCGTAATACCTTTTTTTTTTTTTAATTTCGGCCTGTTTTAATATCAGGTCTAGTACATTGTCCCTATTCCACTGCTGCCATGCTTGATCGTTTCCTGTATTAGCGTTTTGATCTGATCGTCTTTAACCCTTCGAAATATCGATAAAGTTGTTTCACTCCCAGTTGCCAAAACGTACTTCCTAGTGTATATTTTACGCATAGATAGGTAGCATGTGTTTAGATGATTAATATCTAGTTTATATGGAATCTGATGCTGTTTTAACCTTTTAACCCTGAGTTTCAGATCGCTAATTAACAAGCTGTGGTCTGACTGTACGTACATCAGCGTCGGGAAATATCTTTAGCTCTCTGAGTGTATTAGGATATCTCGCAATAATTAAACACGGTGTCGGCATTCAGGGGTGTCAGTTGCTGCGAGCAAACCCGCAAACGGAGTCTCGATAACTAGAGTTGCCAACTACAACGGGCAAACCCGTCACCTCAGGAACTTTTAACGATATTAGATGGTTCGGTTTACCATGAGGTGAGCGAAAAAGACGGGACGAAAACAGTCCACTGTCTAGTTACGCCACACGACCGTAAGAAGCCACCTTCTTATCGCGAGATGACCAGGTTAATCACCCAGCGGACCGACAGTCGCGCCCTTACTTCCAGTTGCAACCAGATTACTCCGGTCTACCGACTGCTTACACGTTCGAGGTTGCTTGCGTGGTCCTTTCCCTTACGTAACGGTGAAACGGTATCTACCGAATCTATCGCGGACTACAGCATCCTTTGTCCGACTGTTCACTCGGTAACGGGTAACCGATTGGTCGTTTCAAGAGCAGTTACCGTAAGATAAACAACTACCCCCGCTCTATAGCAGACAGTACTGTTTACAGACTCCCGCGACAGTTAGTCAGAATGCACAATCGATTGGCTAGTGCGCAAACCGTCCAGGAGCGCCATAAGGTTGACTCCTGGTGGAAACTAGCCCTAAGGCCAGAGTCCTACCCGGGCTCGCACTTCATGCGTGGAGGCCGCCGGATGGGTGTTGACCCGTAAGTGTGACCGACCCCGAACAAATGGGTCTTCGTGGCCAACTCAACAAGCGCCCATTAGCTCCCGAAGTCTCGGAGTCTCGATAATCTGTATTCTGATTATATTCTGGGGGTTAACTTTCATCATTTCATGTCAATTATTATTATTATTATTATTGATAAACGGCCAAGTCGCATAATCGAAATCGGATTTTACTCTCCCGGCCCACAAACTGACCAAATGAGGGAAAGTATTGTGAACGCGTAAACATTTTTTTTGACATGAATACGGAAATATACATTTTGAGCCCCCTGAGACGTTTAAGACCATTTCCAGATTGAAGTATGTCTGTCTGTGTGTGTATTCCTCCGCGATAACGCCTAAACGTTTCATCCGATTGAGCTGAAATTTAGTATGTAGGCATAATTTGATCACGGTAATAATTGAAAAGGTTGTAGTTAAAATCGGTCCACCAGGGGGCGCACTAGTCATATTTCAGTCTCGAAATATTGGACTGAGAGTCTTGAAATTTGGTACACAGATGCCTTGTTAAGCCAAAACCACATTGTGATTTTGGTTTTAAAATCATATAATATACAAACTAATTAAGAAATACAAACTAATTAGGTAATATTTAAAGGCCGCCATACATTTTAATGAAATAATTATTTATTTATTTATTAGTTACATATACATTCAAATACAAGAGCACAAAGGAAATATAATTTACAACCCAGAAATTATCGCTACATACTTCTAAATTTAGGCATACATCTGTTTGAGCCCAGGCTAAACTGCACATAAAAGATAAATGTAAAAGTTTATTTTCCTAATGTGCCGAGTAAAATGAAACCGAGCCCGCCTTGCTAGACACTCTTGTGATAAGGCGAGCTCACTTCCAGGGTCTTTTTATTGGAGTGCCACGGTTGTGCCAGAAAAAAAAAACAAATGAAATTTTATATATATTAACAAATTTTTTCAACCGCAGATCATATAATTCATATGCGATACCGTTATTTTGCCGTACCAACGGCCTCCGTGCGCATTCATACCGCATAGTTCATTCATACCATTTATTACCGCCGAGCCGCCCGAGGACAGCCGAGAAACGAACCACGCCTTTCAAGGCGGATGGGAAACTGAACTTAAACAGATTCTTCCGCCGGCCGAGAGAGGGCGCTCAACGTTTTTTTCAAAATGATATTAGTATTCAGGTGACATCAGTCATTGGTTACTTTCTGGAAAAATCTTGGGTTGACGCAATTAAGTTTTTATGTTTCCAGAGAGCGTTTCATACTTGATGAACCTTCGAGTCCGTTTTTAAATCGTATAGTTTTTAGCACATACAAACCTATTTAGAAGTTCGTTCCAATCATCCGCAAATCTGTTGCACAGAACACGTTTCTATGAATTCATCGATAAATCTGCGATAGCTTCCAGCCCTTCCCTCGGGAAGGAGAGTTCTATCAAAATTAAATAATATACTCATTCGTTTGCTCGTTTGCTCGTTCCTCGCTAACTAATTTATTTTTCTCAAACCACCCTGTGATCAATGACACGCGCTCTTCAAAACTATTATGCATGCACTGTTTGTCGTTTCATTGTACCTACTGGAGGCGGAGGAATTTCGGCTGGTTTGTTTATCGCTTTCAACTTTTCTTTGCCGAACGCTTCCATACCCTTTATCCTCCGTACAGTATTCTTTGAGGATTAGTCGTTTCAATTTTGAGTATTATTTAGGTATTTCAAATATGTCATTTGAAGTCGCTCACAACTTTGAATACGCTCAGTATCCGTACCGTAATAAAAAATATTTTTATATGAAAAGATCAGAAAGACAGGCATTCAAATACTGGGAATACCGTATGAGTATGATTAAGATTTCGTGGAGTGATAAAGTTAGTAACGAAATTATACTCCAAAGGATGGGGACGGAAAATTTAATACTTCGGCCTAATTGAATTGAATAATATTGAATGAAATTGAATAATAAGATGAGAAGTAAAGATCACCTTCTGCAACTTATTATGCAGCTGGAGATTTCAAGACAAAGGTTTGGAAAAAGCACGAATTTCTTGTTCTAGAGAGCAATTTCTAAAGTTGAGATAGCCGCATATGATAGCTAACCTACAAATAAGAGTAGGCACCTGAAGAAGAAGAAGAAATTTAAACTACGAGTTACGAGATTTAAAACAAACAAAATAATAATTAGGCAAATAAAAACGTAGTATGGAAAAAGTAATATAAGAAATGAAAATGGAAAACTAGAAGATAGATGGAAAAATATCATTCAACCAACAAATTGAGTGTATGGTTTGTAAATCAATGAAAACTTTGTGCTTCATCACACAAATCTCTATTTTTTTTTTATTATTTTGTTTATTTGCTTATTACTAATCAACATTACAGTAAAACCAAGGCATTGAGAAGTAAAATTAATAAAGATATCGCCGTCACTGTACACATAAAATGACACTTATAATACTAGTTATCATATAAGAATTAATAATTAATAGCGTGCAATTTAAACGAATGAGGGTTGGCGGTAAAAATATCGAAATCTGGTGCCATCGAGTCAATTTCATTTAAGCGCCACAAAGCACGCGCCAACAAGTTCCACCTCGTAAGGTTAGTGCGTGAGAACGGCTCCGCGGAAAAATGGCGCGATCGAGCACGAAGATAATTATTTGGTATGCAAAGATCCACCTTGGCTAGTGAGCTAGCTTTATCAGTTTTACCACGAATTAGATTGAAAGTATGGGCCATGGCCAGCATTTCTCTTCTGAGACAGAGAGAATTATAGCCAAACATGACTGTGATAAATGTGCAGTCGGATACAAAAATGGATAATATCCGTACTGCTTATGTCCGTAGTGTTTTAGAATTGCGTCATTTATCTGGAACCCCCAATACAACGTCTACTAAATCTAAACGTCTACTAAGAGAGATTCTTGAGGCATCTTATTTTTCGGCAATACCTAGAGGCACTTCCATTTTTACTGACTCTCAAGGACAGGCGCACGGTTACGAATATGGTTTTTATAAAATATATAAAATCCTATATAAAATTCTATATAAAATCCTATATACAATTCTATATAAAATCCTACATACAATTCTATTTAAAATCCTATATAAAATTCTAGTTTCGACAGCCCATAGGAAAACTCATTTTTCGCCCTAACTCGAAAAATTACAGTTCCCCGCACATTCGAATCGCAACACGTAAATATGAATTATGCACAAAATGCCATTATGTATCGTCTTATGACCTTATACGAGTATAATACTACATAGATTTCAACATATAAATGTTAATTCATTCAATCAATCTGCTTATATAACAGAATTATATAGAACCGTGGGATATGGACACATAATCTTTTGACAATTAATTTTTATATATATTTTATGTATATATGTATTTATGTATGTCAGTATACGTATATAAATACATACCAACCTCCTTCTATCCCTACTCCTTCCGATGCCACATTTTTAGATAAATTAAATTAATTAAATTCTATTAAAATTAGTAAATATGTATTGTAAAACATTGAATACAAGTAAAGAGCCTTACTTTTATTGTTACGATCACTAATGTAAAATTGTTTAAATTAACTATGTATGTTTTATTAGGAAATACATCTATATAATATAAAACAAAGTCGGGTTTGTTCGAACACTTATAACTCGAGAACGGCTAGAGCGATTTTCATGGTTTTTGATTTGTTGTATTTGTCTCCGCCCCGAATATCAGAATAACGATTAAAAACAAAAATTGGAAAATTGACGAAATAATAAAATAAAAGAAAAAAATCCCATATTAAATGTAAATCCGTGTTTTTCTCATAGTACGTGGCATGTTCACGTGGCGGCAAATCATCCGCTTTATTTGTTCTTGCGCCTGATTAAAAAAAAAACAAAAAATATCGTATATCACAAGGTGCTTCAATGAAGATAATTAAACCGAGTGCATCCCATGCTGCACAATATGTAAATAGTTTAATTCAATCAAGTCATGCTGACACGCGATTGATATACTTAACTTTTATATTTCTATTTGTATTATTATCTTAATAAAGTAGTGAACTTATTGATATTTATTTTAAAGGTAGTGATATTTATTTTGTATTCATTGTATTACTTTCATAAAATCATAAATTAAGTTCAGCTAATCTGTAACACGACATTCATTGACTGTTAGGCGGTACGAAGTTCGCCGGGTCAGCTAGTAAATAAATAAAATAACGCTCTGTCAAATGCCTTCTCAATCTCAATTTAGATAGTTGACGTCGTCGAGTTACAGCCGTCTCTCGTAGTAAAAACTTCTACCTATCTAGATATGATATTTTTATATAAGAAGATTTTTAAGATATACCTACTCGTATTTATTACAGAAAATACAATATTTATACATACTTATTTCCGTCCGATTTTGCGCTAGGAATGGTAGGATATAACAGTTTTGAAACGCGTCGATATATTTCACTAATTATATTTGCATATAAATTAATTCAAGGAACTATTTATTTGCCAGAGATACTATGTAAGTTTGAATTGTACGTACCGGTAAATTACACAGCGAGGAGATCGCATCTATTGTTTAATGTGCCGTACCACCGTACAAATATTTTTGTAGACAGGCCAGTGGGAAGGGTTATAGCTCTTCTTAATTTCTTACCCACAGAAATATATATCTTTTGTATATCCCTTTGGCAGCTAAAAAGGCAACTCCCTGCTATCTCATGTTTATCATAATCTGTCTTTTATTTAGTTTTATATTTTAATGTTTTTTTTTTCATGTTCAATGCTAGCATTAATTTAGTTATGTAGTCATTTATTTTTAGACTACACTCTAGCTTTAATATTCAAGGGCGAATTGGATTCATCTGTAATGCCCTTGAATACTATTTGAAACTATGTAATAAATAAATAAATAAAATAAATATATGATATTCCTAGTCTCTTTTCATTGTAAAAACCGCCATAGTTTTACAGCAACTTCCGTTGCCTCAACAAAACGTCGCATTACTTATCCTTTCGAGGGTTTCCTTTTTTTACGGAGCCCTAAAAAGCGCTCGATAAGACCGTGGAAATGAAGTGGCGATAGAATTCTCCTTTTGATGGTTTACCCTATCGGGGGTGTTGGTTGAATACAAAGTGGATTGTGTTTATATGACTTAGGTACATACATATATCGTATGCTTTCAATAAATTTGTTTCCGTCGACCGACAGCGATATAGTAGGCTTTGTGGCGTGCACGGCATCGGGGCATAAACTCTGTACCCATTGGCAATACCTTACTAAATGTAGATTTATGACTGTGCACACTGCGCACATGAGCGATTTTATAATTTTTCTTAAAAAAAATACTTTCTTCAATTTTAGCTGTGTTTTTAGCTGATATTCTTTTTTTATAGGTCTTTATGGTGGAAAGAAAAATAATAAATTTAAGTTAAAAATGAATATAATCAATTATTGTCTAAATAAATCCTAAAAATTCCAGGGAGTTAAATCCGACTGATGTGACCCGTCCATCATTGGATGCAAGCCTACCTACGGCGGAATGTGAGCGATCCAACGTCTAACGTCTTTTGGACAACGTCATTACAGCTTTATTGCTCCAAGAATGGTTAATATCATGAGTAAAGAGAACATATTGGAAATTAGCAGCAAACAACAAAAATATCACCTTACATCATGGTTAATAAACCTTGGTAGGAGAGAGACCGAGAAAACATTCATCACAATTTTAAAATAAATATATATATTTATTTTCTATTTATTTTAAACAGGTATTTTTATTAATTCTTATATATTATTAGTTATTATTATAAATGATTATTTATTATTGCTATTATATATTATTATTATTATTATTTAGTATTACTTGTCTATAGTTCTAATATTATTTTGGTGTAGTGATAATTTCATTTTAACTTGATTTGATTAAAAAAAATATTTTTAGTTTGGAATTTAACTTGATTTGATACATTTTTTTTATTTTTAGTATGTATTTTTAATATTATCATATATTTCATATTTCATATATTTATCATATTTTTTATTTTTAGTATGTATTGTTCTCCTTAGAACAGGCTCTGCCTAGTTAGGAGAAACACAATCAATGTTAAGTGCTAACGGTGTAATTTTTTTGTGGAGCAATAAATAAATAAAATAAATAAATAAATATTGGATGTGAAATCCAATATAAACTATCACACGCAGACGTGACGGCTGAATTTTTACCCCGCGATAAGAGGGGGGGGGGGGGAGATAAAAACAAAACAAAAATGTATAATACTTGACATCGCAGTAGTTTTAGATTAAATTTCTGGCGATTATCTATGTGTCTCCCAATGCACTACATGGATGCACTACATGGATGCACTACATGGATTAAGTTTGTTTGTTTGTTTCTACCATTTATTGCGAAATTTCACATTTATTTATTGTCATATGACGATTTCTTACAACCAACCCTACTATGAAGTGTTTTATATGTATGTATGCGTGTAACATGTGTGTAAGTGTGTGTCTTGTTATTGCATTCGATCGACAGAATTGAAAATGCAATTCCGTTAATTAGATCCCGACGGAAAATGGCGACCCAGCCGGGAATCGAACCCTGGACCTTACAACGTAAGATCAGGCGACCTAACCAATATGCCACGACCATAAGTCTCCCATATTCCATTCCAATGTTGATTTTTTGATTTATTTTCGCCTATATTGCATAAAGCTTAGAAGGACATGACAGAAACCGGTTATTTTTGTCAATTTTATGTATCTATTTTTTGGTAATATTATTTTATCATATATATTGTATAAATATACAGCATTATTCAGGGCACAATCTCGCCAATATTCTTTACGCCTGAAATACTCTCTGAATCGTCGCGTTACTTAGAGAGGGTATTTTGCCGGACGATTAAACTTGAATGGTCGAACTGTACCACCAGAGTGGTGAAATTTACTGAAATGTAAAATTTTTGTAACTGTATTTAAAAGTGCTTCATAGATAAGGCCGGAAACAAAAGGGTTGGAAGAGATTGAACCGTTTATTCTTTCTTTGTTTGTCGAAATTCATTTTAGCATTTTTTACTACGGGAGTTTTTTACCATTAAGTTATGTCAGTGGCTCCAACCAATTCATTAAATTCAAGTTTTCTTTTAATTAAAAAAAATATTTCTGATTTGTGGAAATACATCCAAATCATTTTGTTTTCCAATTCTTTACATCCAGATTGTATTCAATCAGAATGTATGAGTACATCAATTCTATATGAAATTTTATAATATCGGATAGCGGTAAAAAAAGTCGGTTGTATCATCCCATTACTTTCCCGGCATGTAGCCAAGGACCGATTTCATCTGAATGTTAATTTCATAAATAGAATCGATGAGCGCCCTCTTTCGGCCGGCGGTCGAACCCGACTGGGTCCCATTGCGATTATTGTTCTTATTTACAGGCTTTGTTTTAAAAAAAAACCTACTTTTTCGTAGTTTTTTTTTATTAACAATGTCTTCAGTTTCTTTTAAATTAAATTAATACTGTTTTTGCTATAAATTAATACTGTTTCAACTATGCCTGATCGAGATAGTTGAAAAGTTTAGTGGCTTTAAACCCATAACTTGCCTGTCCAAATTTGGACTTCACAGAGGGAATAGTTTATTATTGTACGTGTTAGCATTTCTATCCACATACCGCTGTTGTCTCCTATTATACTTTGTAGGTCGATGTTGGTACGAAACCTTTTGTGTGTGATGTGTACAAGGATTGATTGAATATGTGCAATTGTACTTTGCATATTAATTACGGAGAAGCAAACTTCGGAGTTAAACTTAGTAAAACGAATTAATTTAATGCTGCAAGTAGATAAACTTATTATCCCAATTAAACTCCTTTAGTCCTCTCTTCGCCGCCGTAACATAACCTCATTAGCTTACACTACGTTGATAACGTGTTGTAAAATGTTAATCATAGTATATTTCTAGACGTTCATATTAAAAGCAATCTTCAATAGCTATTTGGTCTGTAAGAAGTGATCAGAAAAAACAACTAATATACAGAGCTTTCTCTGTCTATTTTCTTTCTCTGTTAAATTATGGCTTCATGTTCTGGGGAATGGCGTCATATACTCTAAGGATATGTTGCTTACAAAAACTTGCTGTAAGAAATGTCTTCGCAATATTTCCGATTGCGTTTCTTTGTGAACTAAAATCGGAATTAGTTCATGCGAGCGAGAAAGGCCTATACGCTAGAGTGGGATATGAAACGAATCAATGTTATGGTCAAGCCTAAAACTAATAATCGAAGATTAAGCGGTATAATGTAAGATAATCTTATGTGCGGCTGGTAGTTTTTGTACGGGAAAAGATACAAACGGTTATTTTACAATCTAATCTAACGCACTGCTCTATTTCATTCGCATGATCTTTTTTCCGATATAAGTTCACGAAGAACGCGATCGAGCCTAATATCCGTCAATATCTTGCAATAAGTAATATGTAGATCGATCGATATGTAAGCCACGTTTGTATACCGAAATATTATTTATGAAAGAAAAAATATCTTGACTATTTCGGATAATACGCGGAATATCGTGACATAATACGCGGAACAAAGAGGATTTCTGTTCTTCCAAATTACTACTAAGTAAGGTTCGAAAAAGTTTAAGAAAAAATAGAGGGTATTTTAAAAACGAAACATCTAAATAAGGAGCAATCTGTATGTACATAAGTAGACCAGCCTGAATATATATATATATATATATATATATATATATATATATATATATATATATATATATATATATATATATATATATATATATATATATATATATATATATATATGTGTGTATATATATATATATATATATATATATATATATATATATATATATATATATATATATATATATATATATATATATATATATATATATATATATATATATATATATATATATATATATATAAAAGCCACTTACATCGTGACGAAGGATTCCCTTGATCGGATTCGGAAATGCTTTAGGTGTTAACGAGAATGATGAATGCCTCTCACTTGCGGAAAGAGGAGTAGGTTTAAGTTGGGCCCATTTTTCAACTAGTAAACGCTCACCCTTCATCCAATTATCTCAAAAATTAAGCTTAATTTTTGAGATAATTGGATGAAGGGTGAGCGTTTACTAGTTGAAAAATGGGCCCAACTTAAACCTACTATATATATATATATATATATATATATATATATATATGTATATATATATATATATATATATATATATATATATATATATATATATATATATATATATATATATATATATATATATATATATATATATATATATATATATATATATATATATATATATATATATATATATATATATATATATATATATATATATATATATATATATATATATATATATATATATATATATATATATATATATATATATGATGTATTTATTTAAAATAAAATTAGTAAAAGCTACTTAAAAAGCAGCGAAGGAAATCCCAGCTTGGATCGGGAAATGCTAATATTTGAATGAGATATACTTACGGATGTGCACGACTTTCGACGGTGCAATGTAAGTTTAAAGGTCCTTTTGCAGTCGACTAACGATCACTATTCATCCATATATCTCAAAAATCAAGCTACTTAAACCTACTCCTCTTTCCGCAAGTGAGAGGCATTCATCATTCTCGTTAACACCTAAAGCATACCCGAATCCGATCAAGGGAATCCTTCGTCACGATGTAAGTGGCTTTAATAATTATTTACTTTATAATCATCTTATTGATAAATTCTAAAAAGAATTTATACACAAAACTATCAAATATTTCAATATATATATATATATATATATATATATATATATATATATATATATATATATATATATATATATATATATATATATATATATATATATATATATATATATATATATATATATATATATATATATATATATATATATATATATATATATATATATATATATATATATATATATATAAGATGATTATAAAGTAAATAATTATAAAAGCCACTTACATCGTGACGAAGGATTCCCTTGATCGGATGATGTGTGGTTGCAATAATGGCTTTTATAATTATTTACTTTATAATCATCTTATTAATCAATTCTAAAAAGAATATATACACAAAACTATCATATATATATATATATATATATATATATATATATGTATATATATATATATATATATATATATATATATATATATATATATATATATATATATATATATATATATATATATATATATATATATATATATATATATATATATATATATATATATATATATATATATATATATATATATATATATATATATATATATATATATATATATATATATATATATATATATATATATATATATATATATATATATATATATATATATATATACGAGTGGTATTACCCGGCGTTGCCCGTGTTATATCTGTTCTCAAATACCAATGTATACCAATTTTCATGGCGATCGGTTGAGCAGTATAGAAGTTGGTGTGCTGCAGCGCCGTCTAGTTGAAAGTTGCAACAAAGCGGATATTTATAAAAACCTTAACCATGAAAAAATACATATATATGCCAACTTTCATGGTGATCGATCAAACGGTTTCGGAGTCTATTAAACTCGGACAGACGGGCATACAGATATACCAACATCCATTTTTATATTATATTATTTAGGCCTGTTTTTAAAATTTAAACTTTGAATGCCTATATCTCGCTTATTTATAGCGGCCGACACAATTTTCTTCCAGATTTAGCATTAAAATGAAAAAAATTGGAGAGAGGTTCCTATACTGCAGTTATTCCACTTTTATAACTATGTGATAATACTTACATGTATATATTTTAATTAAAGAGTTTTGAACAATGAAGCACAAATAATTAAAAAGCAGGAATAATTTCACTGTATTACCTTCACAATATTTTGAATTTAGAATAACGCTTGGCCGACTATGACGTTTGTAGGTTTACATAGCAGCGCCATCTATGGATTACTCAATAGATAACGCCATCTGTTAAAATCGCTTGGAACTAACAGATAATTGCGAATGTCAAATAATAGACATTGCAATAAAATAATATCGCGACTATAAATTAAGACGTAAGCTATCCTATCTTTCAAGTTGGATCAAACTGCACATTGTGTGCAAATTTGATTCAAATCGGTTAAGTAGTTTAGGAGTCCATCGCGGACAAACAACGTGACACGTAATTTATATATATTAAGATATATATATATATATATATATATATATATATATATATATATATATGGATATATATATATGGAGGTTTTTTTATTTTTATTTCGATTTAATGGCTCGTTGATAACAAACTCAGCCAATTGTATCATATTTTAAATGTTGGTAGCATTCGAAATTTTAATTATTTCGTAATGTCACTTTCATTTAGAAAACGGCTTTGCCGAAGTGATTAATAGTTTAATTTTTTATTTTTTCGCTTAATTCGTCTCAATTGAAGGCATTTTGTGTTGCATAAGGATAAGCCCTATTTATGAGTCGTGCACATCCCTAAGTATATCTCATTCAAACATAAGCATTTCCCAATACAAGCTGGGATTTCCTTCGCTACTTTTTAGGTAGCTTTTACTAATTTTATTTTAAATAAAAACATCATCCTATAAACGGATTCCTTTACAAACCTTATCAAATATACCAACTATATATATATATATATATATATATATATATATATATATATATATATATATATATATATATATATATATATATATATATATATATATATATATATATATATATATATATATATATATATATATATATATATATATATATATATATATATATATATATATATATATATATATATATATATATATATATATATATAAATATATATATATATACTAGCTGTTGCCCGCGGCTTCGCACGCGTTAAATTTGGGTTAAGATAGATCCCTTGTTCCCAGTCAAGTGGTAAGTTTTTGCGTGTAATATATAAAGGTATCTAACGTCCTTCTCTGTAGGTACTCCTGTCAATATGTACTTCATGATGATCAACTACGTAATTAAGGCGTGAAGATGTGACGATCGCGGTGCTTGCGCTACGCATGATATCGAGACAAATGATGAATTTATAATGAGGTTCTAGCGCTTTCTCACGTCCGGGAACCGTCGCGCGCGACTTCTATTTTGATTTTTAGGGTTATTTACCCCCTATCTCACCCCCTAAGTGGTAGATTTGAAAAATATGAAACATGCATTTGCTTATTTGTTTATTATCATTTAAACCCCTTTTCGCCACATTAGGGGTTGAATTAAAAAAATACTAAATACCTATTTGCCTAAATGTTTATTAGAGTATACAATTTCCATATATTGCTTAGATGGTTTTTAAAGTAATCCTACAAAGTTCATCTAATATCGTTTTTTCATACAAATTTTGAAACCCCGTTTCACCCCTTTAGGGGTTGAATTTTGAAAAAACACAAAAGACATATTTGCTTATTTGTTTATTCGAGTAATCTTATAAAGTTTCGAATGAAAAAGTATATCTATATCGTTTTCCATACAAATTTCGAAACCCCTTTTCACCCCTTTAGTTGTGGAATTTTGAAAAAATATGAAACACGTGTTTCCTTATTTATTTATTAGAGTGGCCTTACAAAGTTTCGAAATAAAAAGTCCATCTAAAATCGTTTATCCATACAAACTTTAAAACCCCGTTTTACCCCTCTAAGGGCGAAATTTTGAAAAACCATGAAAGACCCATTTGTTTATTTGATTATGAGAGTAATATTACAAAGTTTTGATTTAAAAAGTCTATCTATATCGTTTCTCCATACAAATTGTATAACCCCTTTTCACCCGTTTAGGGGTTGAATTTTGAAAAACCATGAAAGACGTATTTTCTTACTTTTTTATTAGAGTAATCCTTCGAATTTTCAAAATAAAAAGCACATCTAATGTTGTTTATTCATACAAAGTGTGGAACCATGTTTCACCCCTTTAGGGGTAGAATTAAAAAAAAATTAAACACCTATTTTCTTATTTGTTTAATAGAGTAACCTTACAAAGTTTCGAATTAAAAAGACCATCAATAACGTTTCATCATAATAATTTTATAACCCCTTTCCACCCCTTTAGGGGTTGAGCTTTGGAAAAACCACGAAAAACGCATTTTGTTATTGTTTTATTAGAGTACTCCTACAGGAATTAGAAATTAAAAGCACGTCTAATATTGTTCATTCGTACAAATTTTGAAACCCCGTTTCACCCCTTTAGGGGTTGAACTTTGAAAAAACATGAAATAACTATTTTCTTATTTGTTTATTAGAGTAATCTTACAAAGTTTCGAATTAAAAAGTACATCTATATCGTTTCTCCATAAAAAATTCGAAACCCCTTTTCACCCCTTTAGGGGCTGAATTTTGAAAAAATATGATACACGTGTTTCCTTATTTATTTATTAGAGTAATCTTACAAAGTTTCGAAATAAAAAGCACATCTAATATTGTTCATTCATACAAATTCTGAAACCCCGTTTCACCCCTTTAGGGGTTGAATTTTGAAAAACATGAAACACCTGTTTCCTTATTTGTTTATTAGAGTAATCTTACAAAGTTTCGAATTAAAAAGTACATCTATATCGTTTCTTCATTAAAAAATCGAAACCCTTTTTTACCCCTTTAGGGGTTGAATTTTAAAAAAATATGAAAAACGTGTTTCCTTATTTATTTATTAAAGTAATCTTACAAACTTTCGAAATAAAAAGTCCAACTAAAATCGTTTATTCATACAAATTTTAAAACCCTGTTTCACCCCTTGAAGGGTAGAATTTTGAAAAAACATGAAACACCTATTTCCTTATTTGTTTATTAGAGTACTCTTTCAAAGTTTCGAATTAAAAAGTACATCTATATCGTTTCTTCATAAAAAAATGGAAACCCTTTTTCACCCCTTTAGGGGTTGAATTTTCAAAAAATATGAAACACGTGTTTCCTTATTTATTTATTAGAGTAATCTTACAAACTTTCGAAATAAAAAGTCCATCTAAAATCGCTTATCCATACAAACTTTAAACCCCCGTATTACCCCTTTAGGGGCGGAATTTTGAAAAACCATAAAACACCTATTTGATTATTTGTTTATAAGAGTAATCTTAAAAAGTTTCGAATTAAAAAGTACATCTATATCGATTTTCCATACAAACTTTGGAACCCCTTTTCACCCCTATAGGGGTTGAAATTTGAAAAAATATGATACACGTGTTACCTTATTTATTTATTAGAGTAATCTTACAAAGTTTCGAATTAAAAAGCACATCTTATATTGTTCATTCATACAAATTTTGAAACCCCATTTCACCCCTTTAGGGGTTGAATTTTGAAAAAACATGAAACACCTATTTCCTTATTTGTTTATTAGAGTAGTCTTTCAAAGGTTCCAATTAAAAAGTACATCTATATAGGTTTTCCATACAAACTGTGAAACCCCTTTTCACCCCTTTAGGGGTTGAATTTTAAAAAAATATGAAACACTTGTTTCCTTATTTATTTATTAGAGTAATATTACAAACTTTCGAAATAAAAAGTCCATCTAAAATCGCTTATCCATACAAACTTTAAACCCCCGTATTACCCCTTTAGGGGCGGAATTTTGAAAAACCATAAAACACCTATTTGATTATTTGTTTATAAGAGTAATCTTAAAAAGTTTCGAATTAAAAAGTACATCTATATCGATTTTCCATGCAAACTTTGGAACCCCTTTTCACCCCTTTAGGGGTTGAATTTTGAAAAAATATGATACACGTGTTACCTTATTTATTTATTAGATTAATCTTACAAAGTTTCGAAATAAAAAGCACATCTAATATTGTTCATTCATACAAATTTTGAAACCCCGTTTCACCCCTTTAGGGGTTGAATTTTGAAAAAACATGAAACACCTGTTTTCTTATTTGCTTATTAGAGTAATCTTACAAAGGTTCGAATTAAAAAGAACATCTATATCGTTTCTTCATAAAAAAAAACGAAACCCTTTTTCACCCCTTTAAGGGTAGAATCTTGAAAAAACATGAAACACCTATTTCCTTATTTGTTTATTAGAGTAGTCTTTCAAAGTTTCGAATTAAAAAGTACATCTATATAGGTTTTCCATACAAACTGTGAAACCCCTTTTCACCCCTTTAGGGGTGGAATTTCGAAAAATCCGCCCTTAGTGAGCGTTTGCGTCCTAAAAGGAAACTATGTTAAAAATTTCAGCTTTCTAGGTCTAAGAGTTTGGGCTGGGCGTTGATGAGTCAGTCAGTGAATGAATGAATGAATCGGAACTTCTCTCTTTATATATGAGATATATATACCGTAAAACGAGGTGTATATGTGCCACTTTTTCAGGTTTTTATGTTGCGAAAATATTGTTGGGAAATATATATATATATATATATATAGTATATATATGTAGTATATATATATATATATATATATATATATATATATATATATATATATATATATATATATATATATATATATATATATATATATATATATATATATATATATATATATATATATATATATATATATATATATATATATATATATATATATATATATATATATATATATATATATATATATATATATATATATATATATATATATATATATATATATATATATATATATATATATATATATATATATATATATATATATATATATATATATATATATATATATATATATATATATATATATATATATATATATATATATATATATATATATATATATATTTATATATATATATATATATATATATATATATATATATATATATATATATATATATATATATATATATATATATATATATATATATATATATATATATATATATATATATATATATATATATATATATATATATATATATATATATATATATATATATATATATATATATATATATATATATATATACGAAAATCTGTTGTATGTCCACAAGAATATTGACAAGTTCAAAAAAAAAGCGACAGTCATAATGTTAATACTAGACATAAGCATAACCTTGTTGTACGTGCTACTCGTCTCCACACAATAAGCAATTCTTTTATAAGACAATGTATACGCTTCTATAACAAACTTCCTCATACTATTAGAGAACTATCTGTAAAAGAGTTTAAATCCACCATCAAAGCAAAATTGTTTAAATAAGCATACTATACAATATCTGATTATGTAAATGACAAAACGGCTTCGGAGTAAGGCTTGGACGCATCATAAGAACATAAATTAACAATAATATTAAATTTTTAATAAAGAACATTTTGATTTTGATTTTGAGTCTACCTTGGTACGGGCTTCGGCCTAGTTAGGCAGACTTTCTAAATTACCATTTTGAACATTAATTTCGAAAATAATTTTAATTGTTATTCTTATTCTTATTCTTAAGCACATTTTCTATTAATAATGAGATTACCTTGAATTTTATGTTTTCTAGGTTTGAACGCTCTTGCTCTTCTTTCTTCATTACGTGAATCATATTTTATTCAATATTTATTAAATTTTCTAGCAGCCCATTGGCTATTATTGTCGTGAGTAGTACTAGTAGGCAACAAGACATAATAAAAATAAAATAAAAAACACGACTGTCGTTACAAAAAGTAAACTAAAAAGAACTAAAACAGTGATGACTTTTAAAAATATGTTTTAAAAATCAAACTGCCCCCTAACTTCTTTCAAAATGCATAACAAAAAAAAATACATTACAGACATGTCGTATGGAAATACGTAGCGTAGCGTCGCAGGGATGCGCGCCCTGGGTAAGGTCTATCTATATATCTCGTGACGATCGCGCGCCACTCGTGACTCTTTATTTCGGTGCTCAAAAACATTCAGTTTTGAATAATTAAATATTTGTGGCTTATTTATTTGTCCATTAATTCACGATATATATGTATGATATCTATATAAAAATATAATAATATAATAATATAATATATATTTGATAAAATATATATGTATTTGTAAAATTTTGCAATATTACATATTAATTTCCCATAGATATATATTACAATGTAGTGTTAATACTCATATAATTGTATATATTATAACTTATTTTCCCACTTAGATTTATTGAATATAATGCAAAGTTTTTTTTTGTTCTAATTGCATACATATTTGTTTTTTCTACATTTAATTTCAATTATAATTTGTGTAAAAAACACATTTGTTATATTTAAAAGTCTTTTAAAATTTAAATCAAATTAGTCGTTTTGCGAGTCAACAAACATACATTTGGCATAACAGCACAGCCAGATACAGACCTTCTAGATCTAGTTGTATGTGCGATTTCGCCTCATTTCGAATGCTAGCCTATTTATATGCATAGAGCTATGTTTTATGCTAAAATAATGTTTGTTTTTATTGATTGATTCATGTAAAATAGTATGCAAGTCATTGTTTATTTTTTTGAACGTTATAAATAAAATTAAAAAAAAAAAATATTTTTCGTAGTCAATTAGAACTTTCATTTTATACTAAACACGATGTATTCAACTTAATTTATTGACATTTGGACGATTATTTATTTGACATTTGGACAGTTTATACCTATATGTACATTATGACACTAGAGTCGACATAAGGATTCTAGCAATACCATACTCTTCTAAATCGGTTCAAGCAGGAAGGCTTGAAGGAAAAAAAAAACGGACTACATACTTACATACGCGAACCCTGAAAACATTCCACTTGTTTTTGTTCTCAGTCGTGTAAAAATACATATGTCAGCGCAGGCTGCGCTCCAAATGCTGTAATCAATCTTAATTAACACGCCTCTATATCCGCTTAATCCATGCCAATCGATAATTTGAAGGGCCCAGTATAACCAGCGATTCAATACAGATTGTGTCATCCATCAAAGCCCGCTCAATAGCTCCTGTTATCTCTAATTTCGGATTAAAGTTAAACGGGGCGTTAAATTCAAGCTATATTTAGCAGGGAGCTTATATTACGTACAATGACATCAATTTGCATAATCAGTTTATTATGTAAAATTTCAAGAGAAATTTTATGTACATTTAATCGAATGTATAATTAGCTATAAGGAGATTAGAAATCCATTTTTTTTTCAATTTTGACAGTATTTTTTTAACGAGGACGTCAATTGTTTGACCATTAAAAAAATCTCGGATTAAAAAAAACTAAAAATTCACGCTTTAATGGGAAGTAAAAAATAAAAAATATTTTGAAATATAAAGATATTTTCAACAGCAATAGAAGGTATCTTAACTCAAGTAGTAAAAAATAAAAAATATTCTGAAATATAAAGATATTGTTCAACAGCAATAGAAAGTATCCTAACTCCTAGATAAATGATTTTGAATAAGGTAAAAATATGAATAAAGTGGTTGACAAAACAATAAAAAAAAATTTAAAAACGCTTGGTATATTTATAATAACTCTATAATTACAAATGGTTACCAATTAAATATTTATAAGAATTGGTATCAAACATTCCACGCTTTTTTAAATAAAAAATATACTTTTTTCAATCATTTTATTGTCATTTTAAACTTATTTAAAATCATTTAACTATGTTGAGTTAGGGTTCTTTCTATCACCGGTAAACAATATCTTTATATTTCAAAATTATTTTTTACTTTTTAGTTCTCAATGCGTTTAAAAGCGTGTTTTTTTTAAACTATATATTTTTTACTTCTTAGTTTTTTGTTTTTTTTTTAATTTAATTTAAATTAAAAAATAATGGTAATAAACGAATCATTAAATAAATAGATAGTAAATATAAAAATATAATAATATTTATGTAATTTAAGACGATATGAGAACTAAAAGAAAAAAGTAATAATTTATGTAAATACAAAGATATGAGGAGAATAAATAATTTCATGATAAACAGGTTATAAACAGATAAAGTGTCATATATTTATAATAAGATTTTTAAATGTGTGTGTGGCAAATATATCAACATCCATAAATACAGAGTTGTAATGATGACAAGCTCTGTAAAGAAAATCATTTTGTGCATCGTTGGAATTGACAATTGGCAGTTGAAAAGAACGTTGTAAGCGAGCTGGTCGAGGGGGCACGAAAAAAATATCTGCTCTAAAATTTGACTAGCGTCAATTTGGTTGGTAATTAACTTATGGAGATATACTGTGTAGATCATGCTTCGGCGCTTTTCTAACGACATCATCTTATGAAACCGAAGCGACTCTGCGTACGAAGACGGTTTTACAAAATACCATATAACGAATTTAAACGCTTCGTTATACGTTTTTGAATTGCCTCAATTTGGGATATATATGTTTTGTTTTGTGGATTCCAAATGACTTCTTACGCAAGAATATATTCAAAGCTAATAATATTTTTATCCCATCGGTCGACAAGAAAAAAATGGATGCTCTAAGGACAAATTCCAACATTTTGTTAGCTTTCGAAATAGCATTTTCAATGTGCTCCGCGAACAGCAATTTATTATCTAAAATGATCCCAAGATTTCTCACAGATGTCATATTTTTTAATTTGATTGTTATTCAATTGATAATTGAAATATACGTTAGTTCGTTTTCTTCTAAATGTAATTGAATTACATACATACGGTATTTTTTGCACTATAATCGACAAGGCGATTGATATCCTCTTGTAAACAGTCGCTTATTGATTTTATTTCCCGATAAATCTTCGCGTCGTCCGCTTATATTACCATTTTGGAATGATGTAATGATGATGATGATGACGCTCGTTATGTCATTTATGTACAATAAAAATAAAAGTTTATAACAAATATGGATTACATTCTATTCTATTTGTTTTACTGAGTGAAGTTTTTTCATAAACTTCAAATAACCGAAGGAGTAGCCATGGGATACCCTGCATCACCGATACTTAGAGACAGATTTTAAAAGAGAAGGACAGATTTCAAGTGGCTTTGAATAAAATTTAATAAATTTGAAATTGTAACTGAAACAGAATTTATCAAGATTGAAATTTATCAGTATAAAAAAGGGCAGTTATGTCCATGTAAACCTAAATATTTAAGTGTACATTTCATCAATTGTAGTCATTTACAAGTATGTATATACAAGTATGTACATACAGGTAGTTTGCGGTCAAATATGACAGCTTTCTAGAGGAAACTTAACCTCTGCATATTGCTGTGGAGTCTGTTATTCCGTGAAGCAATTTCGTCTTAAATTACATAAAATATGAAAAGAAGAAGCGAGCTGTCCGCTTAGGCGACAGTTATGAAAAAAGTTTCGACACTTCGTAAGAAAGTCATCCGCCGTGTTTCTTCATAACTCTTCAAGAGTGACGCCTGATGTACAAGTTAAGCCCCTGAAGAAGCAGTGAGTCTTTTAATATTGCAGAGAAGGTGAATCGTTAAATCTGAATTTGTGGCTGTGTCAAGAGGCGACAGCCGGATGTTGATACCACGCCGGGGTATTTTGAGGCACTTAATGTTAATATTAAAAGGGATGACAGAAATTATCTCTTCGTAATATGATGACAAATATAAAATAATCAAAATATATCTGCTATGTACATATAAAATTCACTCTTTATGCAATGGGCACGTTATATGTAAAGGTTTTTTTTAGCTTTTCAGGATTATTCCTTTGGTTTTTCTGTCCTAATAATTACGGTTTCTTCAAAGCAAAATTTTTAACCACGAAAACATTTGATAGTTCGCTGTTGACATATTTGATAAGTTACAATGTTAAAACATAATAAAATCACTTGGAATTTACTAGTCATAAGTAAATTTACTAGTGACTAGTAAAGTCATTAGTAGATTAAAAAAAAATAATGTATAAAAGAGAATAATTAAATTTAAAATTTTATGACTTTTAATATAGAATTTACTTCCTCCTTTAAAATATATAGATTTTTTTGGTTGGCTATGCTGGCAGCTACATTCTTTCATAATGTTACCGGTCGCAAAATGGGGTAGACGCGTGACGTGTTTCTTTTGCGAAAATTTCTTTTTTATTCTTTTTATATCATCTCGCTACACTATTTTGACTTAACTTTGACGGTATCGTAAAGTCCTGCCAAAGTTGTCCATCTAACGCATTTATTGTGGAAACATATTTAAATGTATCTCATGGTCCAAAGGCTGCGGTGCGAAGTGACGTGTATATTCTATAATGACACCATCATCCCTTGTCAAGTGTATTCAACATGCGTGTTTGTTTGCTTAGCTCATTAAGAAAGGGGGAATATCATTAGCTTCATAGCTCTTTAGTTTAAAATTAACAACTACTTTAACCTACGCATTTAAAGATAAGCTTACATACATACATACATATTTAAGAGCATAGATTCAAGTGGTTGTAAATCCATAACTAAAAGAGCAATGAAGCTAATTTGCATTTTTAATTAGTGCATACCATTCCGATTAAAAAAACTGCAAATACAATCTTTAATTGGCATTTTTTTTATAGAAAATGTTTTTTTTGTAATTTCGAAAGTTTTTTTTGGGTGGAAACATACAGGATATGCACTGTGTGCATATCTTAAATAAAGGTACAGCTTTTCGCTTCGAAAACATATGTTTAATTTTGAAAATAAATATTAGACTACAAAAACATGGACTGACTTTTTAGACATCGAATATTTGAATTTAGTAGGAAAATATATGTACAAATGTTGTCAAATATATCGGATATCAATAATAGCAACAGCGATACGATTATTACGTGCAGTTAAAATTCCTATGAGGAGTTCTCTGGGGAAATAAATGGGGAAATGTGGGTTGGTTTCTTATAAGACTGATATTCGATTTATATAATTTCATCTTGATATTTATCTCCTTGATTTATTTTCCGCGAACTTAAGAAAATAAGTGGTATTTGAATCGACTCCAATCAAGAAAATTAATGAAGTCGAGCATTTGAGCTTCTCTCGTGGCTTATATCCACATTTTAACCATTTTATTATATATAATATTTACGTTCTCAGCAAGTTGGATTAGCGAAAACATTTTGATTTTGTATTCGCTAACTAGGTATTCGCTCGGAAAAATTTGACTACTGTATCTTGTTATTTTAATTTATGCTAGTTTTAGTTTAGATATTTTATGTTGTTCTATTTCCCAATATTTTTTAATTTTTAGTCTTTAAAAAATAACTCGACAATCTATCGTTTAAATATGATTTATATATTTTTAAGCTATAGCATAGCTTTTATCGCGGGCCTAGGCCAGCGCGGCGACCGAATGAAGAAATTTCTTAACGAAAATTAATGATTTTAAACTGATAATTACGTCTAAACGAGTACAGCTTACGATTCGAAAAAAATATATGTTAAACAAGAACATTTTCGTAATATTCGTAGCGTTGAATATTTTAGATTTTGTTTATATTACATAGTGTTATTAATTTGTGAAATTAGGTCTAACCGAACACAAAAACGACTACTACGCAAATACTATCTGGCGTATTATTATGAAACCTGCACCATTTTAAAGATAATTTATTTATCTATCTTTTTATCTACGATTTTTTTCGAATAATCCGGTTTTTTTGCTTTATCGAATAAAAAATTCGTGCGCTGCGCTCTATCGGAAGACGTTTAAATTATTCAGAATCATTTGCTTCCGCAGCCGCAAATGATTCGGAATAATTTCAACGTTTTCCGATAGAGCGCAGTTATCTGATATCAGAAAAAATTAAATAAATAAATAATTATAATTGCATAAGTTGTTAAAAATGCTATGCAATAGCTTTACCGCGGCAGTCCCCGAGTGCCACACGTATTTTTTTTTTATACCATTTATTTTGTTCTTGCTTTAGTCTAATATCTTTGAATATCGTCCTGTCTAGAAGAAGGAACAACTTTGGCTTTTATGCTCTGTGTTTAATTTTAAGTGGTACAATTAATTACCGTGTTAAGCTAATTACAGAAGAGCTTTCATAAATTAATTTAAAAAATGGGGTTTGTATGTGTCATGGACACGGTCGTATGTTGTACGTGAATACGGGTACGTAACGGGTAATGTTTTCTTTATAAAATATAAAATACGCTATTTTACGTATGTTTGGGCTTTTGCAACAATGCCGAAATAAAGGAGACTCATCGAACACAATTTACATGATAAATATCCATACAAATCCGTTCTAACGTGACAAAGTGGGCACTTTGTCCGAGTCCACTGATTTCTTACACGTACCGCACAGTTTAAAGCCACTGACTCTTTGGAAAAGTATTATTTAACAGCTGTAAGTGTTTTTCTTTTGTGGCGCAGAAACCATAGACGATCACACACATCACACCTATGTCCGAATGGATTGATGAAACGTGCGCTGTAGTGAAACGTGCACTAGCCTAGCCCAATTTGACTTCATAATCGACGATTGTACACAGTCGATGCCTACACAGTCCGGCGTCAATATAAAGGCGATGTCATCATCCACTTGCATAATTTGAACCGCCCCAGCTGCAGCTGTACTGACTGGTACCGTCGTTGATCCCCTCAACCACGTTCTTTCTTTTACGTTTCCGGCACCGCTTCACTCGGTCATATAGTGTTCTATTTGAATCATTCGATTGCTTTTGAGAAGCCCCTTGCAACCGTATACGATCTTTGTATTTGGATTTGTCTTTTTGACGCGTATAGGCCGACATTATAATATTTTTATTTTTTTTAACACCATATATATTCACTATAACTATGTCACACTAATGTTTTATATATACTCGATACGTCACAGTCCTCACTTAGCGTAACGAATTCTTTGATCCATTAGCTATCCAGTGGTGTATTTAAATTTTGGATGGAGATGTAGATTAGTTTTTTAGTAATTGCTTCCCACTATGGAAGCAATTTTAAAGACGTATTCACGTCAAAAGGTGTGGGATTCGGTAATATGTGTTCGTTTTTTTTTAATAAGACAGAGTATTGATTTCATTTGTCAGGTTAGATTAGGCAGACGTGAGTGCTTACCAAGGTTCCTCATTACAGGACTAACAAATAGACGATTAATTACACAGTAGTCCCTTATTCCTCTCTCTTATTTCGTAAAACTTACTTTTGCATATCCTATTTTATATTTGATTTTCATAATACACATTCTTTATCTGTATGTGTTGCGTTAAATATAGTCATATGGTCGTTAAAATGCGAAACGTCTTCAGAGATTAAATACAGTTTTTCATCGAATTTGATGGGTTCACAGGACCAGGATTTCCCCTGTTTCACGCAACTTCTATTGCATTACTTGATATAATACTTTAAAATATGTGATATAATCGAACTGCGCAAGTATCTTAAAATTAACCATAACCTCTAACCGCACTTAATGAAGAATAAAATCCACATGTAGTGGCTCCCCATTAGACGATGTCAATATTTTCAAATACTCACCCTACACTTTCGTGTACTTCATTCAAATATGCATTCTGATTTGTACCTCTTCTCTTCGCTTCCATCTTACATTACTCCAGGAAAATATATTACTGGCTATACATCAGCATTCATCAACTTGCATGTCCAAGTCATTTGCGGTTCAGCGGCCCGAAAATGGAGCTCTGTGCCTTTGTTATTGAGACAACTTGAAAACCTGATCTGATTCAAAAATCTAATAAGAAACATTTCCTTAACGTATTAATATCCCCCCCTCCCTCCATAACCTTATCTTTGTTTGTCCTTATATCCCATCCCTGCCATCCATATTGAGTTGACATATATTACTCATTTCAATTTTATTTTCTTCATTATGTCCACTATCCATTTATTATGACCACTACTTTACAAAAATTACATTTATTATGTAATAATTTGCCAAAATAAAATTTCAGTCACTGCTCAATTATATTATTTAGTTAGCTAGTTAAATTATGGTCGTAAGATATTAGCACTTTGCAATAGGACCACCATGTTGTGCACCATGTGTGTGAAATAAAGTTTTTCAAACAAACAAACAAACCATTTCACCCTCATCCTAATCCTGAATCCAACCGAGGATTCGCCGAAACCTGGACGGCTAGCTGAGGTGCAGGCGGCTCCGTTATAAAATTTTCAGCGTAAGAAGTGTCTCTCTTCTCCTTCACATAATTCGTACTAATTCCAAATACAGTAGGGCCGCTGTTATCCCAGCCCCGATTAACCGAGTTCTGGGTTAACCGAGGTCAAAAATGCACGGCCAAGTGTCAGTCACTTTAATGTCACTCCGCAATGTCACCCCTCTACTCCAATTTTTACTATGGTGTACTGTAATTTATAATGTATGTATGTATGTTTAATATTACATTTTTAACTTACTGCATTTAAATATGTAATAGGTGTATTATTTTACTTCATTAAGTATGTTTTCATTCATATTAAAATTTACCGTGTTTCTCCCTCGATTTACGACAGTGTCTGTGTTATCCGAGTTTTCGATTATCCGAGGTACCCTCGATTATCCGAGGTACCTACTACTATACCTATGTCTTATTTTATAAAAGTTATTTGAGATTTCGTCGTGTAACAGCCGCCATATAATATTTTTTTTGGCCGTACTACATATCAAGCGAATCGCAAGTAATCCTTGTTAACGGGGCTTTTCATCAGATTTTATATAACCTTGGTTACATCTCCGTAAAAGTTACTCCGCTGGCGAAATGGGCTTACATACTTAGAAGAGAGATTACTTTATCCCACTTACATAATAATATCATCTTCTTTAAGGGCCCTTTTATAAGAGTCCACTTATATGAAGAGGTTTCAAAATGTAGGAGCCTACATTACTCTAAGCGATCATTTATATTATAATTATTTGATTCATTATATTCATATTAATTTTGTTACCATAATGTTAAAAGAGTCATAATAAGTAGGCATAGATTTGTTTATCGTAAATATAACATGATAACATAACAAGAACAATAATTAAAAAAAACGCTACTGCTGTTACGAAAAGTGAACTACTGTATTTGTAATTATTAAAAACATTTTTTTCGCGCTACGTTTGTTAGAGAATAAATGTCTTCTTTGAAACAAAATTCAATTTACGGAAGCTTCGCTACGTTATCTCTATAAACATCCAATGCTTAAAGTCGATTGCACATTCTGTGGATCAGTCGACGGGCCTTGCCCAAGGCCCGTCGAGCGTAGCTTCACGAGACCCAGGCCTATTGACCCGACTTTCAGAGTGTGACGTCGCAGGGCTGCGCTCCCTGCGGCAAATGTCTCAAAACGATTCCGCGCCGCCGTCGTTCCAGTCAGTGGGTTGCCCTCGGTGCTCAAGTAATTAAACGGGGTTTTAAGAAATATTTGTGGTTTTATTATGTATCCATATAGATACAAATATATTTTCGGAATGCACTTCATCAGACATTTCATTTAATACTAAATGAATGTGTATCTTATGTGAATATATGTATCTTACTTTATTGATATTTGGACATTTAGACATTTATTCATGACAGTTGGGACAGTTACCCTATAACAGGTACCCTAAGATACTTTGGACGACATAACGTTATTTTAACAATACCACACACTTCTAAATCGGTTAAAGAAGTTAGAAGGTTCGGTTAATAAGAAGAATTTAGACGTTATGGTGGAATAACGAAATGGAAAACATGCATACTACATGAATCCTGAACACATTACACTCATTTTTGGTTGGCAGTCGTGTATAATATAAACACAAATATATAGAGATAATTAAAGATATTACAAAGAAGACCATTAACACTATACATTTTAGTTATCACACGCGTAATATTCCACAGTGAGTAAAAACGCCTTTGTGAAATCTGTGGGATACTTTTAATGGAGATTATAAACCGTTTTGGCCGGCGACATATGCTATCCTCTCCGACTTGAATAATGCATGACTCACTGAACGTAGCTCGTTTCAGGATCTTGTTGGATATTAACTTGCAGGCGTATCAAGCGGCACACACGCTATTGTTTGTTTGTTTGAAAAGCTTTATTGCACACACAAAAGAATACAATGTGGTGGGCCTATTGCCAAGTGGCAATATCTACCGACCATACCGCCAGGGTTATTGTGACTGAAGGTTTATGTGGGCAAATAAATTTACAAGTAATAAATAAATACACTTACAAAAAAGTCATCATAGTATAAAAATATAATTCAGTGATTAGTAACGTATGCCAACTCGTATTGAAGGGAGGAGTGAAATATAAGGACAAGCAAAGGAGACGGGAGGGGAGGGGGGAATTCATAAGTTGAGTAAATGTCTCTTTAAAGAATTTTTTAAACCCGCTCAGGTTTTCAAGTTGTCTTATCGGTAAAGGCACGGAATTCCAGAGACGGGCCGCTTGCACTGCGAAAGACCTAGACATGAAAGTTGATGAATGCTGAGGTATAGCCAGTAATAGATTTTCCTGAGAGCGACACGCTTGAGAACGAGTGAGAACGCGTGAGAACGACACGCTTCTGTATAATGAAGACTCTCTGCCTGACGGCCTATATGCCTCCCTAACTCCACACCGTACGTTAGAAGCGAACAAACACATGCAAAATAACACATGCGCAGGATAGTTAAATCGAGAAATGCAGTTATACGATAGAGGGCATAGCACGCTCTTACCAATTTATCGCATAAAGCATCGATAAGTAGGTGACATCGCAACTTGTTATTGATTAGTATTTAAAAAAAATATTAGAGTAATTAATATGTAGATATTTAGTTATCTAAATATAGGATGAAACGAATTTACCGCGTGAATTTTGTTGCACCGTTAACCAGAGTAGACTAAAGTACTGTAAATTGTCATCAGTTGTTCTGCAGATAGGCGGCAAACTTCTGCTGTTACTCCGCAAATTATAACGGTGATGGGGCGGCGGGATTAGCGCGCATGAATTTTGAAAAGCCGTCCTTGTCACGTCCTTGCGCTTGGCGATGGCCATTCAAAACATTTTAAGAAGACGGTTCCACGTAGTTCCACGCAGGGGCGTCATTTGATAGGGGCAGGGGGGGCACCCCCCC